>JAEHOE010000192.1:0-177500 GCA_016858145.1 Edaphochlamys debaryana | reverse complement strand
CTCCGCGACGCCCCGCTCCAGGGTGCCAGGGGAGGCGGTTGGGGTCCGGAGGCAGCGGCGGAGGGGCCGGGAAAGGGGCTGCCGGAGGTGCCTCCGCGACGCCCCGCTCCAGGGTGCCAGGGGAGGCGGTTGGGGTCCGGAGGCAGCGGCGGAGGGGCCGGGAAAGGGGCTGCCGGAGGTGCCTCCGCGACGCCCCGCTCCAGGGTGCCAGGGGAGGCGGTTGGGGTCCGGAGGCAGCGGCGGAGGGGCCGGGAAAGGGGCTGCCTGAGGTGCCTCCGCGACGCCCCGCTCCAGGGTGCCAGGGGAGGCGGTTGGGGTCCGGAGGCAGCGGCGGAGGGGCCGGGAATGATAGGGGCTGCCGGAGGTGCCTCCGCGACGCCCCGCTCCAGGGTGCCAGGGGAGGCGGTTGGGGTCCGGAGGCAGCAGCGGAGGGGCCGGGAAAGGGGCTGCCGGAGGTGCCTCCGCGACGCCCCGCTCCAGGGTGCCAGGGGAGGCGGTTGGGGTCCGGAGGCAGCAGCGGAGGGGCCGGGAAAGGGGCTGCCGGAGGTGCCTCCGCGACGCCCCGCTCCAGGGTGCCAGGGGAGGCGGTTGGGGTCCAGAGGCAGCGGCGGAGGGGCCGGGAAAGGGGCTGCCGGAGGTGCCTCCGCGACGCCCCGCTCCAGGGTGCCAGGGGAGGCGGTTGGGGTCCGGAGGCAGCGGCGGAGGGGCCGGGAAAGGGGCTGCCGGAGGTGCCTCCGCGACGCCCCGCTCCAGGGTGCCAGGGGAGGCGGTTGGGGTCCGGAGGCAGCGGCGGAGGGGCCGGGAAAGGGGCTGCCGGAGGTGCCTCCGCGACGCCCCGCTCCAGGGTGCCAGGGGAGGCGGTTGGGGTCCGGAGGCAGCGGCGGAGGGGCCGGGAAAGGGGCTGCCGGAGGTGCCTCCGCGACGCCCCGCTCCAGGGTGCCAGGGGAGGCGGTTGGGGTCCGGACGCAGCGGCGGAGGGGCCGGGAAAGGGGCTGCCGGAGGTACCTCCGCGACGCCCCGCTCCAGGGTGCCAGGGGAGGCGGTTGGGGTCCGGAGGCAGCGGCGGAGGGGCCGGGAAAGGGGCTGCCGGAGGTGCCTCCGCGACGCCCCGCTCCAGGGTGCCAGGGGAGGCGGTTGGGGTCCGGAGGCAGCGGCGGAGGGGCCGGGAAAGGGGCTGCCGGAGGTGCCTCCGCGACGCCCCGCTCCAGGGTGCCAGGGGAGGCGGTTGGGGTCCGGAGGCAGCGGCGGAGGGGCCGGGAAAGGGGCTGCCGGAGGTGCCTCCGCGACGCCCCGCTCCAGGGTGCCAGGGGAGGCGGTTGGGGTCCGGACGCAGCGGCGGAGGGGCCGGGAAAGGGGCTGCCGGAGGTGCCTCCGCGACGCCCCGCTCCAGGGTGCCAGGGGAGGCGGTTGGGGTCCGGAGGCAGCGGCGGAGGGGCCGGGAAAGGGGCTGCCGGAGGTGCCTCCGCGACGCCCCGCTCCAGGGTGCCAGGGGAGGCGGTTGGGGTCCGGAGGCAGCGGCGGAGGGGCCGGGAAAGGGGCTGCCGGAGGTGCCTCCGCGACGCCCCGCTCCAGGGTGCCAGGGGAGGCGGTTGGGGTCCGGAGGCAGCGGCGGAGGGGCCGGGAAAGGGGCTGCCGGAGGTGCCTCCGCGACGCCCCGCTCCAGGGTGCCAGGGGAGGCGGTTGGGGTCCGGAGGCAGCGGCGGAGGGGCCGGGAAAGGGGCTGCCGGAGGTGCCTCCGCGACGCCCCGCTCCAGGGTGCCAGGGGAGGCGGTTGGGGTCCGGAGGCAGCGGCGGAGGGGCCGGGAAAGGGGCTGCCGGAGGTGCCTCCGCGACGCCCCGCTCCAGGGTGCCAGGGGAGGCGGTTGGGGTCCGGAGGCAGCGGCGGAGGGGCCGGGAAAGGGGCTGCCGGAGGTGCCTCCGCGACGCCCCGCTCCAGGGTGCCAGGGGAGGCGGTTGGGGTCCGGAGGCAGCAGCGGAGGGGCCGGGAAAGGGGCTGCCGGAGGTGCCTCCGCGACGCCCCGCTCCAGGGTGCCAGGGGAGGCGGTTGGGGTCCGGAGGCAGCGGCGGAGGGGCCGGGAAAGGGGCTGCCGGAGGTGCTTCCGCGACGCCCCGCTCCAGGGTGCCAGGGGAGGCGGTTGGGGTCCGGAGGCAGCGGCGGAGGGGCCGGGAAAGGGGCTGCCGGAGGTGCCTCCGCGACGCCCCGCTCCAGGGTGCCAGGGGAGGCGGTTGGGGTCCGGACGCAGCGGCGGAGGGGCCGGGAAAGGGGCTGCCGGAGGTGCCTCCGCGACGCCCCGCTCCAGGGTGCCAGGGGAGGCGGTTGGGGTCCAGAGGCAGCGGCGGAGGGGCCGGGAAAGGGGCTGCCGGAGGTGCCTCCGCGACGCCCCGCTCCAGGGTGCCAGGGGAGGCGGTTGGGGTCCGGAGGCAGCGGCGGAGGGGCCGGGAAAGGGGCTGCCGGAGGTGCCTCCGCGACGCCCCGCTCCAGGGTGCCAGGGGAGGCGGTTGGGGTCCGGAGGCAGCGGCGGAGGGGCCGGGAAAGGGGCTGCCGGAGGTGCCTCCGCGACGCCCCGCTCCAGGGTGCCAGGGGAGGCGGTTGGGGTCCGGACGCAGCGGCGGAGGGGCCGGGAAAGGGGCTGCCGGAGGTGCCTCCGCGACGCCCCGCTCCAGGGTACCAGGGGAGGCGGTTGGGGTCCGGAGGCAGCAGCGGAGGGGCCGGGAAAGGGGCTGCCGGAGGTGCCTCCGCGACGCCCCGCTCCAGGGTGCCAGGGGAGGCGGTTGGGGTCCAGAGGCAGCGGCGGAGGGGCCGGGAAAGGGGCTGCCGGAGGTGCCTCCGCGACGCCCCGCTCCAGGGTGCCAGGGGAGGCGGTTGGGGTCCGGAGGCAGCGGCGGAGGGGCCGGGAAAGGGGCTGCCGGAGGTGCCTCCGCGACGCCCCGCTCCAGGGTGCCAGGGGAGGCGGTTGGGGTCCGGAGGCAGCGGCGGAGGGGCCGGGAAAGGGGCTGCCGGAGGTGCCTCCGCGACGCCCCGCTCCAGGGTGCCAGGGGAGGCGGTTGGGGTCCGGACGCAGCGGCGGAGGGGCCGGGAAAGGGGCTGCCGGAGGTGCCTCCGCGACGCCCCGCTCCAGGGTGCCAGGGGAGGCGGTTGGGGTCCGGAGGCAGCGGCGGAGGGGCCGGGAAAGGGGCTGCCGGAGGTGCCTCCGCGACGCCCCGCTCCAGGGTGCCAGGGGAGGCGGTTGGGGTCCGGAGGCAGCGGCGGAGGGGCCGGGAAAGGGGCTGCCGGAGGTGCCTCCGCGACGCCCCGCTCCAGGGTGCCAGGGGAGGCGGTTGGGGTCCGGAGGCAGCGGCGGAGGGGCCGGGAAAGGGGCTGCCGGAGGTGCCTCCGCGACGCCCCGCTCCAGGGTGCCAGGGGAGGCGGTTGGGGTCCGGACGCAGCGGCGGAGGGGCCGGGAAAGGGGCTGCCGGAGGTGCCTCCGCGACGCCCCGCTCCAGGGTGCCAGGGGAGGCGGTTGGGGTCCGGAGGCAGCGGCGGAGGGGCCGGGAATGATAGGGGCTGCCGGAGGTGCCTCCGCGACGCCCCGCTCCAGGGTGCCAGGGGAGGCGGTTGGGGTCCGGAGGCAGCGGCGGAGGGGCCGGGAAAGGGGCTGCCGGAGGTGCCTCCGCGACGCCCCGCTCCAGGGTGCCAGGGGAGGCGGTTGGGGTCCGGAGGCAGCGGCGGAGGGGCCGGGAAAGGGGCTGCCGGAGGTGCCTCCGCGACGCCCCGCTCCAGGGTGCCAGGGGAGGCGGTTGGGGTCCGGAGGCAGCGGCGGAGGGGCCGGGAAAGGGGCTGCCGGAGGTGCCTCCGCGACGCCCCGCTCCAGGGTGCCAGGGGAGGCGGTTGGGGTCCGGAGGCAGCGGCGGAGGGGCCGGGAAAGGGGCTGCCGGAGGTGCCTCCGCGACGCCCCGCTCCAGGGTGCCAGGGGAGGCGGTTGGGGTCCGGAGGCAGCGGCGGAGGGGCCGGGAAAGGGGCTGCCGGAGGTGCCTCCGCGACGCCCCGCTCCAGGGTGCCAGGGGAGGCGGTTGGGGTCCGGAGGCAGCGGCGGAGGGGCCGGGAAAGGGGCTGCCGGAGGTGCCTCCGCGACGCCCCGCTCCAGGGTGCCAGGGGAGGCGGTTGGGGTCCGGAGGCAGCGGCGGAGGGGCCGGGAAAGGGGCTGCCGGAGGTGCCTCCGCGACGCCCCGCTCCAGGGTGCCAGGGGAGGCGGTTGGGGTCCGGACGCAGCGGCGGAGGGGCCGGGAAAGGGGCTGCCGGAGGTGCCTCCGCGACGCCCCGCTCCAGGGTGCCAGGGGAGGCGGTTGGGGTCCGGAGGCAGCGGCGGAGGGGCCGGGAAAGGGGCTGCCGGAGGTGCCTCCGCGACGCCCCGCTCCAGGGTGCCAGGGGAGGCGGTTGGGGTCCGGAGGCAGCGGCGGAGGGGCCGGGAAAGGGGCTGCCGGAGGTGCCTCCGCGACGCCCCGCTCCAGGGTGCCAGGAGAGGCGGTTGGGGTCCGGACGCAGCGGCGGAGGGGCCGGGAAAGGGGCTGCCGGAGGTGCCTCCGCGACGCCCCGCTCCAGGGTGCAAGTCCGCTCCGGGTTGCTCTGGAAGGTGAGCGAGTTAGCATTCACTCTTGGACGCTCTCTTGGACGCTTCGAAAGGCGCTATTGCTGGGGAAGTGCGGAGGAGCTGCCAGCGGATATGCTGTGATCGATTCGAAGGAGGCAGCGTAAATCCAACAAGGCCTGTCATTGCCGGAGGGTCTGGCCGGACCGGCTATTTTTTCCGGTTCACAACAAGGACGGAGGAGCCAGTGGGACTCGGGTTGGCACACTTCGAGCAAGAAAGTAATCCCAAGGGCTATCCTGGGATGGCAGAAGGAAGGTTCTTAATGATGATCATGTTGCAGCTCCCTCCACTGCCTACCCGCTGCTTGTCGCCCTGGAGGCGCCTGGGGTAAAGAGGCGTGCCTACATGTGCTGGGTAGAGCAGCCTTCTGCCTGTCGTTCTGGCTGAAGCATGGTTCTGTCCAGCATTTGGCTATCCAGGTCATCTGAGCAAGACAGCCTTCAAGCCAGTGAAGTACACTGTATTTGGTCAATGATCACAATTGGGCGCACCGGTCTGCTCCGCTTCCACTCGCACGTTCATAAGTACAAAGCCATGGCCATGAACAAAAAAATAGAAAGGCCATTGCAACGAACGCGTTGTCTCCCACAATGAAGCCATGACGAAGCAGGAGCAGCCCGCCCTGGGTATGGCATATGCAGCCCGACCCCCTATCACTGGGCCAACCCTAGTTCGCCACCACTGCACCCCACAATGGCGAACACATGCAGGGGGCTTCGTGCCGTCACGCTCTGTAGATGACACTCAGGTGCTCACCCTGCGAGCCAATGCCGCGTTGCTAGCCAGCCCATAAGACCGCACCTCCCGGAAACAACGCCCGCCCAGCCCTTCCACCGCTGCGACACCGACCTAGACCGAGACTTTGGAGAACTTGCCGGTCTTGAAGAAGCCCATGACCGCCAGCACCTGCACCACGCCCACTACGAGCAGCACCATCACCTGCAAAGAGCGGGCGACAGACGGCTGAGGACAGGGTCCAATGCGGCATACGAGGGCGCTGCCTGAACCGCAGCCACAGGGCCAGCAGTGCAGGGAGCTCGCATGCAGGACGCTAACAACGATGGCCCGGCAACGGGGAGGCCTAGCCAGGTAGAACCGCCTGTGGTTGCACCCTCACCTCAAGTCCTGTGTAGAACAGCGTGCGTCGCTTGTTGCTCTCCTGCAGAGACACAACCACTGGCAGTCAGGAGCTGCATGGGTTTGGCTACCTACCAGAACCTCACAACCTTCAGCCCCATCTCCGTCGTCTGTGCCCCGGCTCTCCGTGTACCATCGCCCCAACATGGACTGGAGTCCCGTGACTACAAGGCGGCCCCAGACATTTGCCCGAGTTTACGTAAGCCAGCGCTGCCTCCGTAGTACGGCAGGGTGTGCCCCAGTCCACCCCCAGCGAGCACTCCTCCCCACCATGGTCTCCTGGTGCCGCTCCAGCTTGCGGGTCAAGTACTTTTGGGAACCTGAGATCACCTGTTGGGGCGGGGGCGATTCGGAAGAACAGGTCGAAAGGCGAGCTCGCCATGGGCTTGCGGACGCGTACACAGCTGACCACACCCCGAGCCAACGGTCGCTATGGCACAGCACGCGTAGCAATAGTCCCCTCCACCGCACCCTCGGCCCCACCCCACACACTCCTCTCTTATGCCATGACGCACTCGCTTCCTGCCATTCCCGTCACCCTTGACTACTACCACACCGCACTCTCGCCTGCATGAACTCGCTCATGCCCAGGATGGTGCGGCGCACGTCGTCCATGTGGTCCGTGGAGGCCACCTCCTTGTTCCTGGTGGGGGATCACCCGAGGGCGAGGACCATGGACTCAGTAGGCAGGCGGGACAAGTACGGTCGAAGCGCGCTCAGTGCAGCACAGAGCAGACATCCGAGCGGCCTGCACGTCTCGGCATGTGCTGACACCCTTGTCCTCCACCCCGCCCTCACCCCAGCCCCCATGCCCGCTTGCCTGTCATCTTGCGTCCCCTTGGGAATGGTGATGGCCCCACTGCCCCGCCGCAGGTGCGCCAGCGTGAAGTAGACCAGGTCCACGATGGCGTCCGTTCGCGACTCCCAGGGGTTGTAGAAGCTGGGGAGGTGCATCGGCAGAGGCGGCTGAGGGGATTAGAGCTGGGGAACGCCTTCCAGGGAGACTCGCTCCTCTGAGGAGCTGAGATGCTCGCTCCACCTCATAACCCGAGCTGTGCCTCACCAGACTTTGTAGGAGCCCGGTCCGCGAGCGCCCACGTTGAAGTGCGTCTCGGAGTAGACGTGCTGCTGCTGCCACAGCTGGTCGCCGTTGGGGCTGAGGACCTGCACAAGAGCAAAGCGGACGGTAGCATGATCAGGCATGATGCAGGTGGCCAAGGGAACGGCCAGCCACAGGAAACAGCGGCCGCCCACTCCAGCAGCTCTGCCTAATCGTCCCTTACGACGGCTCAACCACATCTGGCCCTCCCCACGCGCCGTGCTGGGTGCTGCCTGCCCGCCAGTCCCTGGCCCTTCCCCCACCCCCACCAAGCCCCATAGCTTTGCCCGAACACTATCCCCACGCAAGGGCTGCGCTGCACTTGCGAGTCCGCAGTGCGACCGCAGCGCCAGTAGCACGCGTGAGGCTTACCCGGATGGTCACGAACGGCACGTAGTACTGGCTGTTGCCGCTGACCAGCACCCGCCCGTCTACCCGAGGTCCACCAGGGATCTGTGTGAGGGGCCACCGTTTACGGGGAAAGAAGCGAAAGCGCTAGGTGGGACAGCAAGCCAACGATCGGCGCTCGCCTTCCGCTCAAGAGGCCATCTTATGACCACTTATAAGCCCTAATACTTCCAGCAAAGTTTCCAAGAGCGTGTGGCAGGGCGCACCGAGGCTCACCGCAAAATGCTCCGCGTCCACGGATTCGCCTACGCACTCGGTGCGGCCTGGTGGCACGGTTACTTTCACTGCTGATACATGGCGCGAGAGGAGCGCGAAGGCGACCAGCAAGAAGGTTGATGTCGGAGCCCGTCGCAGCCCTGCCATTTGTATGCGCTGTCTCTATATGAAACTGCAAACTAGGTGAGCCGTGCCAACGCAATAGGGACACCCATACTGCACAGGTTTCTAGTTGCATGGGGCCTGTGCCCAGACATCGCGGTTTATAAGCCTGCGTGCTTGCCCCTGCTCTTGCTTGTGATGCTAGTCTTCACTCCATTCTCCAAGCATCGTTACGTCTGAACTCATCTGTCGTTGGCTTGTCGCGACTCGGCATGCAGGGAGGCGGGCTGCGCAGTGCACCAGCGGAAGCGAGGCACGTCCACCGGCATTGTCTGGCATCAATTCCAACAGCGCGGTGGTGGAGGGTCCTGAGGACAGCACGGCACGTCGCGGTAAGGAGACTCCTCAAACCCTAGCCCGGCAGAACTACAGCGCGTCCTCCCCCTCACAACTGACCCTTGCCCACGCCCAGCGTGACAGCAGATTGAGCCCGCACTTTCAGCTATGGATCTCCTTAGTCTGGCCTCCGAAGGTGTGATCCCTGCTGCCTCCGCAGGCCAGAAGCGGCGCCTACGCGCCTGGCTCGGACGCCTCCACGTCTGAGGTGCTCTTGGCGCTGGCGCGGGCGTACGCGGACGTGCAGGAGCCGGCGCTGGCCAACCGCACCTACACCACCGCGGTGGAGGTAGGCCGTGTAGCGGAGTGGTGGGGAGGGGGGGCAGCGCTGCCTCTTGGCATGATGCCCGCACCTCAGACTGTGCCCTGCTTCCATTCCGACCGCCTCCCTCCTCTTCACGCCCCCATCATCACCAGGAGTTCACGCAGCGGGCGGTCGAGGCCTACGCGTGCGGCCACAATGAAGCAGACGTGCAGGCGGCCCTGGGGGTGCACGCAGGAGAGCTGAGAGGGCTGAAGGTGGGCACTCCGGGTTCCCGAGGTTATGCAAGGTACACAGCTGCTCAATAGGAGGCATGGTACGAACTGGGAAGCGGGGAGCAGTGGAGAGCTGTGGACGGCCATACTGGGGCCCCGCCTAGCCGGAGCTCCCAGATGGGGGTGTCGCCAACCAAACTGCATGCAAGCTGTGATCTCTACTGAGCCATTCCGTTTTGCCCCCCAATACCCCCAGGGCTTCGATGAGGCAGAGTTTGCGGCGCTTGTGGCTCTGGTATGGGTCACACTCACCCTCGCACCCGTCAGTGTGCGCCGCTGGGCCACTGGTGTGTACGGAGAGTTAGCGGGCGCCTGGGCACAGATAGGGCAGGCAGCTCGCTGTTTGATTGGTAGTTGCTTTAGCACGGCAACGCACATGTCTCAGTGCATCCCCTCTCCCCTCGTGCAGTGTCCGCTGTGTCGGACTCAACTCTGGCGCAGTGGAAGGGCTTCGTTGCCATGATCGTAGGTGGGCACATGCAGGTGAAAGCAGGAGTTTGTGGATGGCTTGTGTCAGCAAGGGCGACGGAACATGTGCAAAACATCACAGGGGCAGTGGCTGCGGCTCGTGAGCCTTTGGCCGCAGCATGCGGCTGCACGCACAGCACCATGCTCGTCTTGCTTCCCACGCCATCCCCTACCCGAGCACGCCTCCCCCCTACGTACCTGCCAGAGGGCTACTTCTTCCGGCGCATGGCGTGGTTCCCCCTGGACCGACTGGCGCTGGAGCTGGCGGCCGTGCAGGTGGGGCCCGAGGGGCAGGCACGTGAGTGCTAGTGCACAAGCCTTGCGCAACCAGCCACTGCATGTATGGGATGGCGCCAGTGAGGGGTGCAACGTCTCGACTCACCCCGCACTGGCTCCATCCCCGCTGCACGTAGGGGCGCTCACTTCCCCAAGAGCTTGTGGCGGAGCGAGCCCGGGTGGTTTTCACCACGCTCGAGCAGGTGGGCGCAGGCTGGGTGGCCTACGAGGAATTATAAATGGTATGACGGAGTTACCGGCAGTTAGTCTTGTGACGGCTCAAGTATCAAGTGTTGCTCACGCTAAGCTGATACCGTAACCCTCATCCGCAGGTGTACCCGCAGTTCGCCGACTGAACCTTGCGACAAGAGAGGAAAGACGGGGAACATGCTGACATCGAGCAAAAGTTCGGGCCTTTGATTGAGGTCGTCAAGGTGCGGGCTTCAATTATGGAGACGTCTGCACGCGTGCATGTAGAGCAGGAAGAGGAAGATAGCTCGCAGCCCGCGGTATGGGAGCCAACGCCAAGGGGTGCGTTTTGGTTAGCAAGGTTGGGGCATTTGGGGGTTGAGCCCAGACAACCTTGTCGGGCTGAGCCGCCGCCGTCAGGCTTTGCGGGCGTGTAGCAGATCGGGTGGGGGGCTGGCTCAGCCCGCGTTTTCCGCCCCAGCTTGTCGGTCCTTATCTGGTCTGCGGGTGCTGATAAACTATTTTGCACAGAGGCAGGCCCTTGGGACAAGCGGGGCCGGTGGAAGCTTGTTGTATGGCCCTGAGTGAAGTGAGACGGCCCTTGTGTGGGAGTGTGGGCGGCTCAGGGCCAGGGGCTTGACTACCAGTCGTGGCTCGACTGCGGACTTGCGTCCAGCGCCCACCACTCATGCTTTGAGGTGATGCTGCTGTGGAAGCGAGTGCTGCATTGTGCTGAAGTGCTCAGAGGACATTTACCCTCAACTGCAAGCTTGGTCACCTAGGCCAATGGCTTGCAAGCCGCGTCGTCGGTGGGGACTGGGTCCCCAGTCTGAGGGCCCAGGGGGCACGCACAGGGGGGTGGCCATAGTTTGACAGGCTGTAGTGTGGTACACGTGGTTAGTGGGTGCAGGTAGCGCGCCTCTTTAGAATGACAGCAAAGCGCAATGCAGCGCAGTGCGCGATGGCTCGGCTTCAGCCATATGGTTGTGGGGTTGTTGCGGGTCTGGCCGAGTCTGCCAGTCGACTTCAAGACCAAGCTTCATTGTCACCACACGCGCAGGTGTCCCCAGTCCCACTCCCTAAGTGAGTCCCGCTGGACACTACGAACCCTACTGCACCACGCTGAATGGGTGTCACCTTAGATCTCCAGGTGCCTGGCTGGGCTGAGCACCCGCTCCTTCTACTTTTGGCTGGCTGGTGGACGGCGGCGGGGCGGGATCTGTGCAGCTGTGGGGCTGCCGTGGGGCCGGCGGCAGCTTCCATGCAGTCCAGTGCTGCTGCTGGTCTGTCGGCCCCCATCGGTTGGGGGCCGGCGGAGGGGCGGCTGGCAGCTAGCGGCTGCAGGCTCGCCCTCGGCAGTCGAGCGGACCTTCAATTGCGGGTCGCTGTGGCCCCCATCCCAGGGTCCCCATGTCCCGCGCTGTCTTGTACCACGCACTTGCAACAACTTGCCACGTGACCACCCCCCACATCTTGAACGCACACCAAGCACGGTAGTGACTAAAGCGCTGGGGCTTGCACTACTCGTCCAGAGTCCCCCGCCCGCTGCATGTCTGTCCCGCAATGTAATCCTGCCTCCTTGCTTCCATCACAACCTTCCTTCCCCCTCCGCCACAAAGGATGGCACTGCCCTTAGCGCTGGGGCGCAGTGCTGTCGAAGAGCGCCAACACATTTCGGCAATGTTACCAGACAAGTGCTGCCACAGCATGCAACAGGAGCCCTCAAGCCCACGGACCAGAACAGCTAGCCCCATCGGCTGCAAATAAAGCCACAGAACAACCCACAACAAGGCATGCGGCTCTCGTTTCCCTGCCCGCCGCAACGCCAATTCCCTTGCAAGGAAACATGCAGGTCAGACAGGGTGGCACGAGCCCCACCAAGCGGCAGGTGGACAATGCTGGCCAGACACTCACGGCCCATCCACAGTTTGCTCTCTCCGAGGCCGCGGCCTCACGCCATTCATGAACGTACTCACGCCTTAGCTCCGTCCTGGCAGAGGAATGCGGCGCATGAATGCAACCATGCTACATCCAGACCTAAGCTGAGGAGCGAATGAGGACTAGGAGCCAGACCACTGGCGGCCAGTGTAGGGTCTACAGTAGATGTAACCCAGCCAGCTCTCCAGCCATAGCACGAGCACGCGAGAGCCAGGGTGCAGAGAAGGGAGCAGCGTGCAAGAGGCGTGTCGCAGCCTCGTCTACCTAAGCTACTACTATAAGTGCGGTTGCAAGCGTGCGTTCACACTAGGCGTCACACCTGCTTTCAGTGTGTGCCTAGTGTGCCATTGCAGAGGATGGCCCAGAGTCAACCACCAAGGCCCTGACCGACTCTCGTAAGCTGAGAGAGCCACTACAAGCGCCCAACTTAAAACACATCTCGGCTTGACAAAGCACCAGTCATGCACGGCAGCGTAGTTGAAGACATCTGAAGGCTCCTCGTCTCCCTGCCCCGCCGCCCACACCCATCGAGGGTCAACCATAACCAGTGCAAAGTGAGTTGAAGACAGCTGCCCCTCTTACAGCAAGACACAGTGCTGGATTCTCGAAGCCCCCTGTAACTCTCCCCTCGCAGGCGGGGAGCTCAGCCCCAGAGACCCAAGAGGGAATAACAAGCAAGACCCGGCCTGCCACGTCATCTACAACAGGGACTGTGCGACCAACCCGGCATGATGATGAAATAAACCCAGTGCGCAGTGACATTCCAAGAGGTATCAAGCTCATATCGGAACCAGTGATCCCCCGCCCGCTGGCGTGGTCTGCTTCTGCGCGCCTGGCATGGGGCCCACGCGTACATTTCAAGCAGCCTTCTGCTCACACGGTGTTGCCAAGTTGACTCTTCAAGCTCGGGGCTTCGACGCCTCGGCCTGCACGTATCACAGGGACAACACGTGAGACAGGAGTGCCATTGCACCGTCGCACCCGCGAGTTGAGCCCTTGTCCCTTCATGGCTGGCGCAAGCAAGGACCCCTCCCGTGCAACCCCCATCGGCCCCTGCTCACCACCGCCGCAGCCATCCAGCCGTG
Organism: Edaphochlamys debaryana; assembly: GCA_016858145.1. Taxonomy (NCBI): domain Eukaryota; kingdom Viridiplantae; phylum Chlorophyta; class Chlorophyceae; order Chlamydomonadales; genus Edaphochlamys; species Edaphochlamys debaryana. The sequence continues at coordinate 165,021 of JAEHOE010000192.1, read as the reverse complement.
CCGCAGCAGCTGCTGCACGGTGGGCCGCTCCTCCGGGCGCATGGCCAGGCAGGACATGACGAAGTCCCGCGCCGCGGGGCTCACGGAGCCGGGGAACACCAGGGAGGGTGCGGGGCGGCTGGGGGCGGGGGGGCCGCCCTGGAAGGGCGTGAAGCCGGTGAGCAGCTCGTACGCCACCACGCCCAGGCTCCACACGTCCACTGCGGGCGTGTAGGCCATGGCCTCGCTGTCCTTGTTGTCGGCCGGCGTGCGCTTGAGCGGGCACAGGGTGACCTCCTGAGGGCGGGAGCGGGGTGAGGAGGGACAAAAGGTGGATCCAAGGAGCCCGCGGCGGGTCATCAGCAAACGCTGCCTCGTGAGCGGCAGGGCTGTCTGCACCCTTCAGACCCCGCACCCGCCCCCTGCCCGGATCTCCCGCCGCCCCCAGCCCCTCACCGGCGCCATGTAGTCCTTGGAGCCGGTCCGGGTGACGGCCCGCTCCTCCGCCAGGCACACCGACACGCCCATGTCGCACACCTTGAGCTGCCACTCGGGCGTGAACAGCAGGTTCTCCTGCGAGGAGGGGCGAAGCGGGGAGCCGAGGCACATGCGTGGAGGTACTGAGATGGCTGCAGTATCCTTGCAGCTCCCCTGCCCATCTTCACCTCCCGCCCACTGCTGCCTAACGCCCTCCCCCTTTTTCCCCAGTCCCCCCCTCTCCCTCACCGGCTTGATGTCCCTGTGCACCACGCCCCGCGCGTGCAGGTGCGCCAGCGCCCTCAGCAGCGGCAGCATGACCAGCTGCTGCGCCTGAGCCTCGCTCAGCCGCCCGCCCAGCTTGCGCCGGGCGCGGTCCAGGGAGCCCCCCGCCACGTACTCGAGCACCAGCACCAGGAAGTCACCCTCCTGCGGGGGGGGAAGCGGGGGCGGGGGCAGCCGGGGCAGGACGGTCAAGCACGGCAAAGGCGGATCCACAACGTGCGGCGGGTTGGTGGGTTTGACCCCCCGGCTCTCTCCCCGCCGCTCCCCCGCCTCACCTTGAAGGCCCCCAGGAACTGCACGATGCTGGGGTGCTCCAGGCGCGAGTGGATGGACACCTCGCGGAGTGCCTGAAGGGGGCAGGGGTGTACGCAAAGGGGGAGGGGCAGTTCGGTCCTCGGAAGTGGCGGATGTTTGCCGCAGACAAGCAGACACACAGACAGACGGACACCCTAAGTTGCCCCTGCCGCAGCCCCGAACCCGCTGACCTGGTGTGTGAGGAAGGAGGAGAGCGAGGACAGGGAGTAGGCCTTGAGGACGACGTCCCGACCTGACTTGAGGCACACAGCCTGGCAAGGGGAACGTGAGCGAGCGGGGAGGGCGGGCTGCTCAACATGCCAGCAGTGGGCCAGCTCTGGGCAAGCCTTGATCAGCTTCTGCCTTGGGACCATGCGCTGCGCTCATGCCCAGACTTGTCCCAGTCCGTTCTGCTTAGTCCAGGCCCTTACCTTGAAGACCTCGGACGCGTAGCCCTTGTAGATGTTGCGGGAGACGTGATAGTCGTCGCGGCACCACATGCGGCGGTGCATGGTGGCGGGCACATTCGACCACACAGCGACAGGGCCGTCTTGCGTGGGACGGGTGAGCGCCACGAAGGGGGGAGGGACGGGGCGGGGGGACACACCACGGCGGGCCGGCGAAGACGGGGTCAGCGCCAGCTCCTCTCCCAGCTGCGTCGACTTGCTGAGCCCGCTGGCGCTGCCTCCGCTGCCCTTGGCGCTGGCACCCGTGCTAGGGCTGGCGGCTTGGGACGCGGTGGTGAGGGCGTGACTGCTGCTTGAGGCGCTGCTGCCGCCGCTGCTGCCACAGCAGCTGGAGCTGCCAGCGGAGGAGCCGGCCGCCGCCAGGGCCTGGGCAGCCGCCACGGGGGTGGACGGCGCCGCAGCCTGAGACCGCGGGCTTGGCGGTGCAGCCACGTGGCCTGCTGTGACGGCGTTGGCAAAGGGTGTAGCCAAGCTCTCGGCAGCCCAGGGAGCCCGCGTTCGCTGTGCGGGCGAGGTGGGGCTCTTGAGCAGCATGCGTGGGCTGAGCGGAGAGCGCTCGAGTGTCGCCTCCGCCTGGCCCTCCGCCTGAACCTCAACCGCCTGCGACTTCTCTCCGCCCCCGGACAGCACTCGGCCCAGGGGGGTGGCGGCCATGGAGCGGAGGAAGGAGGCCAGCGCACGCCTGGGCTTGGCAGGGGCGGGGGCGTTGGGGGGCGACGCTGTGGAGGGCAGCCCGGAGCCACTCATGCGTCCAGGGGGCAGCAAGCGCCCGCTGCTGCATGCGCCTCCGCCTGCCTTATCCGCTCCCGACCGGCCTGCCGACGAGCAGGACGTTCGCGGCTCGACGGGCACCATGCCTTGCGACATGCGCTGGGGCCGGAACCCCCCTTCCTCCTTGTTGTCAAGCTGCCGCATCAGAGCGCGTGCTGCTAGTTGCCGCTCAAGAGTCAAGCCGGGCGATGGAGGGCAGCCAGACATGTGCACATCGAGCGGCAGTTGGGCCGAACAGAACAAAGCCAGTGGTGCGCTGTCCGCGGATGATGGGCCCTCGCCACTGCCCTCGAGCGTGTCCGCGCGCTCGCCATGTCCTCCGCCGGTGCCCCAGGCCGGTGCTGGTCCTGGACTGGAGGAACCAGCAGTGCAGCCTCCGGGCCCTGCAGGCTCAACGCCGCGGAGCCCCAGCGCTGTCAAACGCGGGCGAAATTGCATCACGCCGGCGTCGCATCTTGGGTCGAGCTCGAAGCCGCAACTGGATGAGCCATCCAGGCCTGTCGCATGTAGGCTGTCAGCAGCGGCCTTTAGTAGCTCCAGCTTCATCGTGAGCTCAATGTTCAACTTCGGAGGTATCCCAGCAGGGCGCACTTCGCGTGCGAGCAGAAGCGCGGAGGTTCTGTGTCGTTCTCTCGCGTTTTCAGGGCCTCTACCTTTTAACGGCAACGCATGTGATAGCACTCCCGGCCTTGAGTACACTACGTGTGTTAAGCAGGGATATCCACGTTCAGGGAAGGCGAGATGGAATGGCACATGGACGGCACACCGGGCCACGGCAGAACTGGGCCGGGCAGAGCTAGGCTAAACGTCGCGTATATAATGAGCTCCAACTCGTCTTGCTGCGCGCCAAAGGTGATTTCAGGCGGTCAGGACTGTCGTGTTTGGTGTGCCCGTTAGGACCGAGCTGGACCGAGGACTGGGGTTGGGGCCCAGCCCCGACCCTCCTCGACGCCCGCCCCTGCCCCCCCCTCGCCTGCAGCATCTCTTGCCCCCTCCAGCCCCCTCCTGCCCCCTCCTGCCCCCTCCTGACCTCAACGCCCTTCACCACCCGTGCACCACGAGGGAAGCTGTGCACGGTGGCCCACCAAAGCTGGCAAGACCCCGCGGCAGCGAGGCTACCGCTATGGGATCCCCCTCATCAACCTGCAACACCGTCCCCTCCTCCTTCACCACTTTTGGGAGCCCCTTGCCGAGGTCCATCGACTACGCGCTCAGCAGCTTGAGGTGGGCTTAATCAGATACCTGGGTGGCCAGGGGTCGTCCTGGATAGGGGACCAGGGCCGCAGAGTCAGTGTTTGATCTTAGTGCATGACGACGGGGGAGTGAGAAGGCGTCGCACCTTGGGGCACCGAACTGGCCCAGAGTGCGGATCAACCCGCTGTCTCCGCAAGTCAAGGTCTGAAAGGGTGCCTCCTCCCCCACCTTGGCAAGGTCGGAGCCATTGCAGACCATGAACGCACTCTGGGCGGAACCAACCCGCACGCTCCGTTAGGGCCAGGGTCGGGCCACACCAAGGACTCAAACTCGAAGAAGCGCCCAAGGGCACGAGGGCGCTGGGTCCAAAAGGACCCCGGGCTGAGATTCACGGCAACAGCATGGAGCAACGGCGTGGAGCGACCAGAGACGCCAGGTCTGGTCAGCGCTGCCGACAGCTGACCCGGGGTAGAAGACATCAACGTAGCGCGACCCGGGGGGAGGAAAGGAGACACGGGAGACTCTTGCGAGCAGAGAGCGACGTCACCTTAGCAGGCGGCAAGTCGAGACCTTCCATAACCGCCCGCAGCCGTCCGAAGCCTCCCACCCACGAGTTACCTGGGGCAGGTTACCTGAGCGTACGGGTCTGGCGCGCAGCGTCTCCGGCGGCTCGCTACAGTCCCGGACCCGCCCAGCATCATCATACAGACCTGAACGTGAAGGGAGAAGCGCCGTGGCAGACGCGAAGGAGAAGGAGTCAGCCATCGAAGCCGCCGGAGACTGCCCTCAAGACACGCACTGTTAGAGTGCCCAGCGTACACGGCTGCACGGGTGCCACTGCAGTGCGGGCCTAATAGTGATATGGGTGCCACCATGACTCGGTCGGATGCCAGGCAGCTGGCCCGTGTCTTGCGTGAGATCTGGGAGAGGCGCTTTGGAGCCCACTGGACACACGTCCCTTTGGCCCACGGCCCGTATGGGAGTTCACGGCTGATGCTCTTGTCCGTGTAACAACAACAACAAAGAGGGAAGCGAGTGTGGCGAAAGTCAGCAAAGACCACGCGATGAGGGCCGTACGGCAGAGGTGGCCCATCGCTGCGAGGGGTGGAGTCGTGGAGAGAGGGGGTCCGGGGGGGGGCCGAGGGGGCGGGGGCAAGGAGACACGGGAGACGAGATACGCGGGGGGGTAGGGGTTGGCTCGCCCCTTCAGGGGCAAGACAGGGCTTTTGGGGTCTAAGGCACCCCCCGCCCTTAGTTTAATTCGTCCCGGATCTGAGTTTAATTCGCCCCGCCGGGACGAGATGGGGGAGCGAGATTAGAACTCTCAGCCGTATGAATAGGTCGTGGACGGCGGCGCAGGCGCGGCGGTAAGGGTAGTGCAAAGGCCGCGATTTCCCGCGCAAGTATAAGCGATCCGCCGTTTTGGTCTGGCGGCCGCGAGCGCTGTTGCGAACTGCCTCGCAAGAGGCAACCGGTGGTATACGCTGTGTCCGCCCGATAGCGTTATCCTATTTGGCTGTGAAAAAGTTTGCCTGGATGGCCGCATGTCCGCCGTCGCGACCATACTTTGCGAACGGCGCCGACGACGCTAGAGCATATAGCAGGCTCACTGTTGTGATTGCGAAGCACAACTGTAGGACTGCAGCCATCTCCCCCCACAGCTTTCCCATCCCATCCCGCCACGTCTCACGCGGCTGTGCTTATTTCTCGGGGGGCGAGCCCACCTCGCTGCGCAGCAGGCCGTTATTATAGACAACGGGGCGTAGTGCCGCGGCTGGCCGCGGTGACTGGCGTCGCATTATGTTGGCCGACGGGGGTAGGGGCCGGGGCAATGCTCACTGGTGGTCAATGGTAGCCAAAGCCCCCGCGGGGGGCTGCTGATGCAGTCGCCGGAGGGACGCGGGTTGGGTACTTCTGGACACGGGCCGCGGCAGGAGTAACCGGCGCGACTCGTCCCCGTCCCTCTCTAGTTTCCCGCTACAGAGGAAGTAACGTTCGTCTCGCTGATCAGTATAGTGACACTCGACACTCTAAGCCAGGCTCAGCGACATCCAGCACTCACCACTTGCTGTTGCAGCTCCGTGTGCGAGTTGCGATTTACTTTATACATCAGCCAAGTTCTAGCCCTCCTCACATTATGGGCTGCCGTTAGCCACAGAACCGTGCGTCCGCATGCGGTGAACGCATCGCCATCGCCAAATCGGGCAGCCGCCTTAATATGTCAGACGACGATTTTGCTGGGCTTGAGGAAGCGATAGGTGACGATGATGGGGAGCCGTCTGTGGACTTCGGCGATGACGACATTGAGGAGCCCATGCCTAAGCCCGGGGGCAAAGCTAAGGCCGAGGCTTCAGACGGCAGCCTGGGGTTGTCACTGGACGGCGAGCCTGTGACATCGAAGCCGAAGCCGAAGGCGGAAAAGTCAAATGGAAGTTTGGGGCTCAGCCTCAGTGGGGGGGTGTCGGGCACGAAGGGGACGAAGCCCGCCTCCAAGCCTGCCTCCAAGCCCGGCTCAACGCGGGCCTCACTGCCCGCTGAGGACTCGTTGGGCCTGTCGCTAAGCGGTGAGCCCTCGGGGCTGGGGCCAGCCAAGTCAGCCGCCTCCAAGCCCCCGTCCATCCCAGCATCCAAGCCAAGCTCAAAGCCCCCGTCCATCCCGGCAGAGGACTCCCTGAACCTCTCGCTAAGCGGCGAACCCTCAGGACCTGTCGCCTCCCGACAGACCTCCAAGCCAGGCTCAGTGTCTGGTGCCTCGCGCCCCACCTCAGCAGCCCCCGCCTCGTCTCTCCCGCCTCGGCCCTCGCCCCGGGGCAGCGACCTGGGCAGCGGGGGCGGGGCCACGCCCTCCGTGCGCCCCCCCGCCAGCACGGGCAGGGCGCCCTCGCTGGCCGCCTCCGCGTCCTACCACAGCGAGGACTACGACCACCTGCTCAGCGACGGAGGGGGCGCCAGGTCCGCAGCAGCTCGATCCGCAGGGGCCTCCCTGCCCCGCCCCGGCAGCGCCGGCGGCTCGGGCGCCGCCACGCCCACCGCCCGGCCCACCTCGCAGCCCAGCTACACCCCCGCCTCCTACACCCCCGCCTCCAGCATGGCCCGGACCTCGGGGATGCTGGGCACGGGCCTGGCACCGCCGGAGCCCAGTCACTCGCCCGCGGCGTCACGGCGGGGCTCGGCGGCGGGGGCTGGGCCGGGGCCGCGGGCGAGCCTGGCGGGAGGCGCGCGGCACCTGGCGCCCGTGGGAAACAGTTCCGCCAAGACCCGCCGGCTGGAGATCAGCTGCCCCATACCCACGCCCTTCGAGCTGTTCAGGCTCTATGACAACGTGCGTACGGCAGGTTGTATGGTGCAGTCACGAATGAGGAGCTGCCCTCACGCTGCTCTCCCTGCACCCCTTGCGCCTTACGCTCACCCCCCCTCCCGCCCCCCCCCAGGACTGCAACGGCTGCGTGACCCACAACGAGTTCGTCTGCATGATGCGGGACCTGGACTCTCTGCCGCTGCACTACAACCCGGCGTGAGGGGGGCGGGAGCGGAGGGCAGAGGGCTGGGGAAGCCGAGGCAGGCGCTCCGGCCGTGCTGCTCAGCCGAGGGAGCTTGCGCTGGCCAGACTGCTCAGCCGTGAGCACCGCGTGGGCCCCGCACCCTTACCTGCCCCTCTCTCCCCCACCCATGGCTCCCCCTCCGGCAGTGAGGACCCCGAGGCACGGCTGGTGGAGCTCAAGGAGAAGAAGTGAGGCACCCGGGGAGCGGGGGTGGGGGCTTGGACCTTGGGGGGGGGGCGGGGGCTCCGGCGGGGCGGGGCGTCCGGGGCCCCCGTCCTGACCCCTCCGCCTCCACTTCGGCGCTTGGTGCATGGCCGCAATCACCTGTCCCCACCGCCATTTCCCCCGGTACCAGGGCCCGGCTGACGGCGGTGCTGGAGCGGCGCGAGGGTCTGCTCAACAGCGCCTCGCAGCAGCCGCAGACGCCCCCCGAGGCCCTGGCCCAGCTGCAGGCTGAGGTGGGGAAGCTGCGGGCGGACGCGCTGGCGCTGGAGGAGGCGCTCAAGGGGGCGCACGCGGAGGCGCGGGCGCTGGAGGCCAGCGCGGACGAGGCGGAGCGGGTGACGCCGGAAGTGCGGCAGAAGCGGAAGGAGGTGGGGCGGGAGGCGGGAGGCGGGGGAGGGGAGGGGAGAGAAGGGCAGTGGGCTGGTGGGGGAGCACGTGGGTGGGGCGGGTAGACGGACGCTCGGGCCCTGCTCCGCTGTCGCCCTCAATGGTTCTCACCCACCGTCGTCGACCCTTACCCCCGTCGACCCCTCCCCCCAGTGGCGCACCTGGGTGGAGGCGGAGTTCAAGCGGGCCGACGTGGGCGCCAACAACATCCTCAGCATAGGTGGGGGGGCATGGGGGGGGGCGGGCGGCCTACGCAGGTGGGGGACGTTGGGCGGTCATTCGCCCTGCCAGGACCACAAGAACCGCTGATGTGTCCCGATGTGACAGGCCCCCGCCCCGGCTTGACGCCGCGACCCTGCCCCCCCCCTACCTCAGACGAGTTCTACATGTACTACTACAGCAAGCTGTGCTTCCGCTTCCCCGTGCTGCGCACCGGCATGAACCCGGGGGCGGCGCTGTTCAACATATTCGTGAGCCCGCGCGGCCCGGGGGGAGGGGCGGGGCACAGACGGAGTGAGGACTCGCGTGGGCACATGATCCGGGCCTAGCGCGCATGCCCGAGCCTGCTCTCAGTAATGCGCTGTCTGCCTGATGCCTGCGGCCATTGTAACCCCTTTCCTCACCCCCCCTCCGACTCAAAGGTCAAGTACTGCTCGTTCGGCCGCGGCGAGGTGGGCGGGCGCAACGAGGACATGCTGAGCCACCAGTTCTACAAGCTGGTGCGGGACGCGGGGCTCATCAACGGCAAGACCCTGGCCAAGGCCTCGGTGGACATCATCTACCACAGGTGCGGGGGTGGCAGGGGGAAGGGAGTTTTAGAGGGGGTTGCGTGTGCTCGGGATTCCCTTGGGGTGAAGGCCACCTCATCACCCCGTCCCCCACCCACCCACTCGCCCCCGCCAGGTCCCGCGCCGCCGACGAGATGCTGGAGACGTACACGTACAAGGCGGGGGTGGCGGCCACCTCGCGCATGTACTACCCGCAGTTCCTGTTTGGGCTGGACAAGGTGCGGGGCGGGGGGGGAAAGAGCGTGTGTTGGGTAGGCAGGGGTTGACAGGGGGAACTTAGAAGGCCCAAACCAGCTTGCAGCCCTCGCACCTCCCTCCCCCTCGAGCCCCCCGTGCGGCCCCGCCTCGTCCTTAACCCTCCTCTTCCCCCCCTTCCCCACTTCCCCCCCCCCCAGATTGCTGAGAAGCGGCGCAGCGGCTTCCAGGAGGTGGTGGCCAAGGTGGGGGGGTGGGGGGGTGGGCGGGTGGGTGCCGAGGGTGCTTAAAGGGCAGGGGTGGAGATGGGGGGGAGGGGAAGAGGGTTCTCAAGAGGAGGAGAAGGGGTCCACTGCATGCATGCCGGCCTGTGCACACGCCCTGGGAGACTGCATGGCCTGGCTTGCACGGGCGGCGAGCTGACCCCCCAACGGGTTCCGCCCCCCCCCCCAGGTCCTGTCCACGCTGGACACGCTGCCCGAGGCCTCCTTCTCCGACTTCATGATCATGTCGGGCCACGAGCTGGACGCGGGCCAGAAGGTGGGGGCAGGAGGGGGGGGAGCAGGGGGTGGTGGCGGCTGGAGGGGGCTGGAGCCTAGCGGGGGTTGCAGACACGCAGGCATCGGGCGAATGTGAGAGCGCTGAGCTGAGCTCCTGCCTCTGTCTCATCTCCCTCCCCCCCCCCCCCGCCGCCCAGGTCCCTGAGTACCTGCTGCGGCCCCGGCCGCTGCCCTCCAACGCCCGCGCCCTCCGCTCCGGCGCCGACAACGACCTCATCCGCAAGATGAAGGAGGGTGAGCCGGGGGGGGGGGCTTCGTCAAGGGGTCACTGAGAAGGGCAGTGGGAAGAAAAGGAGCATGGCTACGTGATCTCGTGTCTTTGAGCGGTAGCATGGCCAGCGCACACCACACTGGCCCCGGCCATCACGACCCATCCACTTCACCAGGCCCCGGCCCCCCCTCCCTGCCCTCCCCCAACCCCCCCGCGCAGAGTCCGCCGAGGCCCTGTCCCTGAGCACCGGCATGCTGACGGCCTCGCAGACCGCCGCGGGGGGCGGGGCGGGGGGGCTGGCGTCCTTCCTGAGCAAGCAGTGAGCGGGGTGGGGCGGCAAGGGGTGCGAGAGTGGGAGGCCATACTCGTGATCAAGTGTGGCAGTGGGTAGCTTATGCAACGGATTCAATCTCTTTACGCAGTTCATCGCCTCCACAACCGCAGGCAGAACGGCAAGGGCGAGCCCCCCGCCCCCGCCTCCGCTGTCAGCCAGGGGGACACGGGGGCCTACTCGGCGGACTTTGACAAGTCGGGCGCCGCCACTCCGGCGGGGGCCCCGGGGCCCGCCGGTGCGGGGGCGCTGGGCGGCAGCGGGGAGCTGCGCAAGAGCGTGTACCCCGCCACCATGCGCCCCGTGGGCATCGACCCGGCGGCGCTGAGGAAGAAGGTGCGGGGGGGAAAGGGGTGCGGAGGGGGGCGGGGTGTCCCTGCCTGCGCTCGTGAGCACAGTAGCCCCGCCCTGCGCTTGTCCTCCTGCGCCCCACAAACGCGACTCCAACTCCGCCACCCTTGCTACCCCTTGCCGCCCCCTCCCTCCCCCAGGAGTGGGAGAAGCCCGAGCCCCCCGCGCTGGCCCAGTCGGTGCGGGGCAGCCGGGCGCTGCACAACCCCTCCACCCTCATGGTGGTGGGTGCAGGGGGGGGGGGCCGGGGGGGGGGGCACTGCGGTGGCTTGCCGCAAGGTGGCAGTGACGAGACGCTCAAAGCTTACTCGCCAGCCAGTGATGCTCAGGGCTGGCCTGCTTCCATCTTCCCCGTCTCACTGCTCCCCCCCTCCCCCGTCCCCCCCAGGTCCGCGGCCTGGACCCCGACGCGCTCATGGTGGGGCTCAAGCGCTGCTTCGAGGCCTACGCCGCCTGGGGCAGCGGCGTGGACCGGGGGGCGCTGGACAAGCCCCGCTTCGGCAAGTGCCTGCGCGACGCGGGCCTGGTGGCGGAGGCGGGCGCCCTGCCGGCCCGCAAGGTGGACGCAGTGTACCACCGGGTGCTGCCAGCGTCCAGCAGGGCGCTCAACTTCGTACAGGTGGGGGCGGGGGAAGGGGGGGAAGAGGGAGGGCGAGGAGGTCGGGCGAGGAGGCGCCTGAGGCGGGGGGTTGGGGCCGGCTGGCAGGCCGCATGTGCGCGCCAAGTGCGTGGGCCAGCGAGGACTTGACCTCCGAAGCCCCCTGCCAACCCTAGCCCCCGCCCCCCGCCCCCTCCCCCCCTCCCCAACAGTTCATCGAGGCGCTGCGCCACGTGGCGGTGACCCACCGCATCGCTCTGAACGAGGTCATGGAGAAGCTGGTGGCGGTGGGGGCGCCGCAGCCGGGGCCGTGAGGGGGGGAGGGGGGTTTTGGGGGCGAGTTTGGGGGGGAAGGGGCTGGCTTAGCGGGGTGATAAGCTGGATGCATGCCGTTCGTAGTAAAGGAACGCCAGGCAGGTGCTGGGGTGGCGGTGCAGCTGTGATCTCAAGCAAGCGCTGATGGGATCTTGATGCGGGGTCGCCGGCAAGGTGACATGCGAGATGCGACACCCGCTGTGACGCGGGGCAGGCTAGCTAGGGGGTGTGCGGATGTGAGCGTGGGCGGATGAGCACCCTGTGCTCTTTCCTCTTTGACGGACTGGCCATGCGCAAAAGAGAGCTGTATGGGTGTCAAGAGAGCTGTTGCCACTGGGTTGCTGCTGCGCAAAGTTGTAATGGTGTTGGAATTGGGATAGGGCAGACGGGTCAGCACGGCGCGTTGCGCAGACCGCCAAGGCCCAGACGCCCTCCAAGTTGCAAGGTATTCCTCGAGGCCCTTGCCTTCAGCCCTTGCGGCAGCCCTACGTGTTGCGAGTCTCTGGCATACGTCTTCGCAGTTGCCAGCAGGCCGCCACCCCAAACATCAAGCAAGATCAGAGCGTTGCCACCTGCACCCACATCCGACATTTGGTGTCAGTCGGTAGAGCGCGCCAATACCTTACTACTCGCACCCTGCACAGCAGTCCAACAGCCCCTGCCCTGCCAAAACCTGGAGCTGCCCTGCCTCCAATGCCCCTTCATCCCGTGCGTTGACCCTCCATACCAACATCAGTTTCCTTCATCTTCAATGTCAGCACCGCACTGGCGGTTCAGGCAAGTCATCGTCGCAAGCCCGGCAAATCAAGCTGATGTAACTGCTTCGTGCTTCCGCCTCTCGAAGTTCAAATCAAGCAATGCATCTTAATGGCCCGTACCTAAGTAGCATGGTTAGCCGCGCGCAAAGCCCCGTGTGTACGGTAGATAATGTCCCTCCTCAGCCACTGCGGCTGCGGCAGTCCGCCGTCCGTCGCCTCCACGCCCGCCCCGCCACCGGCTGCAGCAGTCCTCTCTTCCCCCCCCCCCCCTTCCCCAGCAAGGCCCCAACACCCCCAGAGCAAGCCCTGCTTGCCCCCTCACGCCTGCGCCACCTTCAGAGCGGCCAGCGCCTGCGCCGCCGCCCCGGCGCCCTCCAGCCCCTCCCTGCCCGAGCCCTGCTCACACGCCTCCTCCCCGCCCGCCTGCACAGCCGCACATGCGTCCGCGGGCGCCGACCCCTGCCGCTCCAGGGCGCTGGGCGACTGCGGCTCCGAGGAGTCGGCAGCGCCCCCCCGGGAGCCGCTGCCGGCGTCCGACGCGCTCGCCTCTGCGCTCGCCTGCGCCAGCCCCTGCCCCTGCTGCGCCCTGGCCTCCGCCGCCAGCGCCTCCGCCCGCTCCGTCCAGGGCCCCACGGAGCGGTAGGTGCTGGTGTCCAGCTTGGCGCCCCCTCCCAGGATGTCCGGCAGCCGCTCCAGGGGTACCACCTGCGCAGGCAGCGCACCGACCGGGGGCTTGGGAGTGAGCCGGTGAGGGGCGGGAGAGGGCTTGCGAGCGCCCAGCATCTCGAGCGCCGGGATCATGCGGCGCAGGGCGGGCCCTGCGGTCCAACACATCCTCCCGGGACCCCCTTCCCCGTGCCCCTTCCCCCCACAGCCTCCGCCCCAGGTACCACCTGCGTGAGCTCGTCCAGGTAGTCCTGCCCCAGGATCCGGATCTTGCGCTTGGTGCGCTCCTGCAGCAGCGGCTGCACCATGGCCCACACCGCCCGGAACACCAGGGGCGTGTTTATCACGAACATGCAGCCCAGGTGCTCGGGGTAGTAGTCCTGGGGGGGAGGGGGGGTTCCGAGGGGTGTTCAGGAGCGGTGCAAGTCGGCAGCCCGCCAGCAGCGGACTTGGTGCGGAGCGCATGCCCAGGCCCGCAGGCGTTGTTGCGCTCCCCGCCCCACCGCTACGGTCCCCGCCCCACCTGGTCGATCTTGCTGAAGGTGTGCAGCAGCTTCTGCAGAGTCGGGGGAGGGGAAGGAGAGGGGGTAAGGAGTGAGGGAGTCGCTGTTCACCTTCCACGGAGTAGCACATCCCGCACGCTAGAGCGCCCCCTCCCTCCCCCCCTCCCTCCCCCACCTGCGTGGCGCTGTTGAAGTTCTTCATGGACAGCCCCGCCAGGTCGATGACCACCGTGGTGGTGCACACCTGGTGGCCGGCGGCCTGGGGGGAGGGGGGGAGGGGAGGGGAGGAGCAGGGGGCAGCAGGGGGCATCAGGCGCGAGGCTCCAGGCCCTCCGCCCCTTGCGCTCCAGGGAAGCACCCCCACGGCCCTCTCAGCAACAGCCCCACCACCTTTGCCCCTCGTCCCTCCACAGCCTCTGCCACCCCACCCCCACCCCAAAGGCTTCCCTGGCGTCGGCGCGATCCCGCTCAGCAACAAACACCCCCACCCCCTCCCTCCTGCCCCACCTCTGAGCAGGCGGGCAGGTAGAGGCGCAGGTAGCGCTCCCAGGTCCAGATGTGGTACCGCACCAGGCGCTCCATGGAGATGGTGTCGAACAGCGCCCCCGCGTCCGTGCGCCCCAGCAGCTCGATGTACACGGGCCGGCCGAAGCGGTCTGGGGGCGGGGCGGAGGGGGAGGGGCCGGAGGGGGGTGAGGGGGGTTGCGTATGCGGGGGGGCAGTGTCAGGGGCTCGCCACCAGGGGCCGGCTCCAGGTGAGCTGCCCCAAACCCATACGAGGCTTCCTCCTCGCCCCCTGGTCGCCCCCCGGCAAGGGCGCTCCGCTCACCCGTGTTGAACGTGAAGTGCGGGTAGACCTGCGCACGGGGCCCAGGACACGTGAGGCCAGGCTCAGCATGCAATGTTGGAGGCAACAGGCACGGTGAGGACCACCAACGTCCACGCCTATACCTCTTTTGGCATCACACCTGAACTGCCCAGACTTCCACAGCGCTTGCATACCCACACCGCGCCGCAAGCAGCTCTCCTTCCCGCTGCCTGCCCCCCGGCCCCGCCCCCCCCCCCCGCCCCCATGCGCCCTTACCTGCAGCAGCCGGTCCATCTCGGGGAAGGCGCTGCCGGTGGGGTCTGCCTCCCACAGCCCCTCGACCTGCTGCTCCAGGCGCCAGGCCCGCATGTCCCGGTACATGGCCGTGGCCTGGGGGGGAGGGAGGGGAGGAGGGGAAGGGGCTCGGACGGGGGAAGCAACGGCGCCTGCAGTGAGCCCTGAGGCCGCCCGCCGGTCGTTGGCTCGTCGAGCGGCCCTGGGCAAAGCCCCGCCCGGCCCGGCAGTGTGGCATCAACCCTGCACCGCCCTCAACAGCCCCTTCCCCCCCCCCGGCCCTGCCTTGTCCAGGTTGAAGTCGCGGGCCATGAGGAAGCGCAGCAGCGTGCAGTCGTCTGGGGGGGGGGCGGGGGGCGGGCAGGCAAGGGGGGGGGGGGTAGGTGGGGAGAACGTGGGCCGCGGGCGGCAAGCTGACCACCAGGGACGCTGCAGCCCACCCGCCCCCCCCTCAAGCCGCGAGCACGGCTTCCCTTCCTCACCATCATGGTTGGGCACGAGCAGGTCCTCAGCTGCCAGCCGTTCGCGGAAGGCCTTGAGGGCAGCCACCTGGTCGGCAGAGGGCCTCAGGTACCAGGTTGCCTCTTCCTCCGCGGTAGGCGCGGCAGCTGGCGCTGGTGCCGGCTCGGCGCTGCCCCATAGCGAGGCCCACATTGTCGAGGTGACTGTCAAGTAGCTCTAAGCGCGAGCGACACTCCCGGCTGCGGTGACGGCTGCTGTCTGGCGGTCAAGCGACTTGAGAAGCGACTAAATGACGCAGAGCGCGCCCCGCTAAGTGAGTTGTCCAAGTGACTAGAAAGATGAGCCTAACTTCAAGACGAGGAGCGACTTTACAGCGCCGACAAGTGCGCTGGCAAATTTGGTTGGTCCTTTGACGCTTTGAGTAACCTTAGTCGAGGGCAACAACGGAGCGCGCTGCTCCTGCTGCGTATACCGTTAGCTTTGTGTTTGCTCCCCTCTATGCGCCAGCCGGAAAGTACTAGCCCGCGCAATCGCTTCATGCTGCGTGCTGAGGTGCTCGCAGCCCCCTGGCTGCTCAAACAGTGCTTGTCCCTGACGCTCCATACCCAGCTTCCCACGACCCAAGCCGACCAGCGCGTCTTCCTGTTTGCCGCGCGAAATCTCTGTGCCCATCACACGCGCTCTAGAGCCTGCAACCGGCCCGTGCTGCCTTGTTTAACCTTTAAAACACACCCTTTGGACTTGGGTTCAGCAGGTAGCCGCTGTTGGCAGCCGATAGGGCGCGATGTCCGGCGTTGCTCGCTCGCGGCTTCAAGAGGAGCGCAAGGCGTGGCGAAAGGACAAGCCTTTCGGGTTCCACGCGCGGCCGGAGACCGCGGAGGATGGGTGCGTGCTGCGGCTGGGCACAGGCTTCGTGGGCCCAGCCCCCTTGCCGAACGGGCGGCCCTAACAGCTGCTCGCGGCGCCGACTTCCTCGCTCGCAGGAGCGTCAACCTCATGAAGTGGAAGTGCCACATCCCGGGGAAGACGGGCACAGACTGGGAAGGTGGCTTCTACCCGCTGAGCATGGAGTTCTCTGAGGACTACCCCACCAAGCCCCCAAAGGTGCGGCGCTTCTCTCTGGAGGGGCGTAGCGAGAAGGCAGTCAGCAGCAGCGGCCCGCTAAGCCACAGCATGCGCCGCCAAAACCGACTGCTGGCCTGCCTGCCTTGCCCTGCTGCGCGTGCAGTGCAAGTTTCCACCCGGGTTCTTCCACCCCAACATCTACCCCTCGGGCACTGTCTGCCTGAGCATCCTCAACGAGGTGGGTCGGGGCCAGAGCGATGCGATTCGGGGGGAGGGCGCGGAAGCTGCCTTCGCGTTGGCAGGGTAGTGGGCTGGCCTGGGTCTAGCCCCGGTGGCGTAGGCCGAGGGCCAACGGCTTGGCTGCTTCAGTCGTTCCTGCAATCCTGTTGGCAGGCCACGGCCGGCCCTAGACATGGCGCGGACTAGTGCAACCGGGCCTGTCGCACCCCGTGCTTGGGTGCCAGCTCCCAGCCAGCTTGCAAGCGTGCTGCCGACCCGCCCGCATCAATTTGCCTGTCCCCACTCCTGCCCGCCCCCAGGACGAGGGCTGGCGGCCGTCCATCACGATCAAGCAGCTGCTGCTGGGCATCCAGGTGCGGGGGGGGGGGCAGGGGGGCACGGGGGCAGGTTGAAGTGTTCGTGGCTGGGGTCATGAGGCCCCGCGTCTTGGAGGAATCACGATATCTCTGCCTATGTTTGCATAGCGCGTCTTGCTCCCCACCCCTTTCACCGCCCTCCCTCCGCCAACCCGCGCCCCTCCCGCCAGGAGCTGCTCGACACCCCCAACCCCAACAGCCCCGCCCAGTCGGACGCCTACGTGCTGTTCACGCAGCAGAAGAACGAGTACGTCAAGAAGGTCAAGCGCCAGGCGCTCAACTACCCCCCGCCCTCCTAGCGGAGAGGGCAGCACAGCGGGCCGGGCGGGGCCAGCGGCAGGCTGCGGGTCTTGTGGGGACGTGAGCACGGGCGGGGCCGGGGCCGGGGCGTGCCGAGAGGGCGCGGGGTAGGAATGATGAGGTGGGGTCGCGTTGGGCCATGAGGATGCGAGCGAGCGGACGGTTCGCAGGGCAGTCGTGGGCTGCTGGGCTGCTGGCAGGCGGTGGAGCGGCTGGCGGGCGTGGGGTCACACTTGGGCCGCTGGTTGCGGCAGGGGTGCGGGCGCAAGCCTGCTGGGACTCTGGCGGCTGGATGAGGAGGCTGGGAGCACGTGGCAGAGGAGCAGCCACGAGGCCGCGGTGATCGGACCTCTAATCGGAAGGGGACCTGCGCACGGGCTGGACTGGGCTGGCGGAGGCGCTAGTCCGGTGTGAGTGTAGCATCCTGGCGGTGTGGCACTGCCGTACGCTTGGCTCGCACGAAGCATCGGGAAGCCCGTCGTCACAAGGCGCCAGGCCCCTCACGCCGGCCATAGCGCCAATGACACGCACCACCACCACCACCACCAGCCGCACCCCCGCCTGCACAGCGTCCAGCACCTCCGTGGCAACGTGCAGCAGCGCTGCCGGACCCCCAGCCCCCGGGCCCCCTCATGCCGGTACATCAAGGACCGAGAGCCCACCCCAATTGCGGTCCCACCATTGCAACACATGCCGCATCGGTCAGTTCTGCATGAGTCTCATTCGTTCGAGGTCTGACGCCCACGCGCGTCTTCAGTAGACGCATCACCACGGTCTCAGTGAGTGCACAGTGCGCATCGAACTCGCAGACCACCGCGCTCCGCCTGCGCCTGTCCCCCCTACTTGTCCTTCTTGCTGTCCCCCGCCCCCGCCGCCCCCGCTGCCGCCCCCCCCGCCCCCGCGCCCTCCTTGGCCTTGGCCTCCCTGGCCCGCTGCTTGGCCCGGTAGCGCAGCTCCCGCTTCTTGGCCTCCACCAGCATGGAGGCGCAGGACAGCAGGTAGTTGACCTGGGGGGGGGGCAGGGCGGGGGGCAGCGGGTGGGGCAGAAGGTGTCGGGCGCCGGATCCAAGGGGGACACCCTGCGGGCCGTCAAGAAGACGTACCACCTGGCCCGCCCCTCCCCGCCCCTGCTGGACCCCACACACACAACCTCCCCCCGGCGTCCCTCCCTGAGCCCAGCTGCACCTGCAGGTATCGTCCCCCTCTCCCTTCCCCCTCCCTTCCCCTCTCCCCTCCCCTCTCCCCCCCGCCCCACCAGCAGTATGAACATGGCCAGCAGCAGCGGCCCCGACACCACCACGCTCATGAACACGCCCCGGGGGTCGAAGTACTGCTGCCCCGCGAAGCGCTCCCAGTGCTGAGCCCCCAGCTGGTTGAGCCGCTCCGCCATGAACACCGTGCCCGCTGGGGGGGGAAGGGGGAGGAGGGGGAGAGGGTCACCGCAGAGGAGGGGGAGGGGGAGAGGGTCACCGCAGAGGAGAGGACAGGTAGAGCAGCAATCTCCCCCCAGCCTCGGCCTCACGAGACCAACGTTCCCGCCTCACCTGCGATGACAAAGACCGTGCCCTGGATCGCCGGGCGTTTCCGTGTGAAGAGCGCGAGGCTGATCATGACGACGTGAAACACCAGGATGGCAATGATCCATGGCTCCTGTTGCGTACGCAAGCATCGTCCTGAATTTCAGATCCACAGCGCTGGACAGCTACACGCCCGGGATTAGACGGTGTACGCAGACGGCGAGCGGCAGGCTCGATGGCGCCGAAGCGCGGGATCGCCAGGTGGCTGCTCTGTGCGGCCTCTACCTTCCAGTCAATTGCGTGGATGAAGCCCTGGACTACGTGTAGAAAGGGCTCCGCTTCCTGGAACTCGCGCCAGTGCTTCTTGAGGTCCCTGAATGCAAGGCCAGCCCACTGCTCTGAACACACTGTGCTCACGATCGCTCATACATAGCGGCAGACAAAGATACGCACTTGAAGACACTCTGTAGCGGGCCTGTGAGCTCCTCCATCGCTGCCGGTTTCCTATGCGCGTTATCTCACACGGTGGGCCCGTAGCTTGTGTGCAGAGCGTCGTCAAGGTATGTGTGCTCGCAGGGTATTTGGAACGGGGCGTATGGAGAAGGCCATCTGGCAGACCGGGACCGGCACCGGACCTTCCGGGACGCGCGTCCTCCGGGTGGCGTTATCACAACGGCGAACCACGGCGACGACGGTTACCTTTGCACCTCTGCGCTTATGCCCTGGCCCCTACCCCACAGCTCCGGAGGCAGGTTGCCACCTGCGGGCCCCGGCTCGCCCTCAGCGCTCCGCGGCTCGCGGCTCTCCCCTCAGGCCCCGCGCGGCGTGTTGCTGCCATGGCGGGTCCTGGCGGCAGCGAGGCGCCTTGGGAGCTCTTCACCTGGCCCGGTGGGGAGGGCTCGGGGAGAGAGGGAAATGGAGGGTGCCAGCACCTGCCTGAGCCGACTCCCGCCTGGGTCCCAGCACCCACGGCTCCCCTCCCATTGGGTTCAGCTGGGCTCCCACTACCGCCGACAGGCCTCCCGCCGCGCCACCACGTCTCATGGCTTACGCGCGAAGCTGCTCGCCCCCCCCCCCCAGGCGTCAAGGGCCGCGGCGAGTACTTGCGGCTGGTGTTCGAGGAGGCGGGGGTGGCGTACTCGGACGTGGGGAAGCAGGAAGGTGGGAGGGCTGGGAGGGGATCAGGCTAGGTCACGTTCCTGCGTTGTACCGGTAATCCGCAAAGGTCCACCGGCAGCGCACAAGCTAACAACAGGCAGGCACGCCGTGCCATTCTGTCCGCTCCGACTGCTCTTTCCCCCTGCAACATTACCATTGAGCCTCGAGGGCCCTTCTCATTCCCACGCTTTCCCGGACAGGCTTCGCTGCTGTCGCGGACTTCTGCTGGAAGGGTGCGGGGAGGGCTCGAGAGGGATGCGGGCGAGGGCCTTCAGTGACGGGCTCTCCTTTGTGCCACTCACCGCACTAGCCAGGGGGGGCTGGGCATGGGCGTGCTCGTGCGCACGGACTGAGGCCCCCGGCCCCCCAACCCGCAGGCAAGAACACCGGCTTCCCCGTGCGCGCCCCCCCTGCCATCCGCAAGGGGGACTTCGTGCTGAGCTACACGCCCGTGCTCATGGGTGGGGCGGGGGGGGGGGGGCGGGGGGAGGTTCGAGGGCTTGGAGCCCCGCGACGTCTGGTTGGTTCCCCCGCCCGGTTGACCCCTTGCGGCCACCCCCCTCCTGCCTCCTTCCCAGCTGCGGCAGGACAACCTGCCCGCCCACCTTGCGCCCTTGCAGCGGGGGTCCGCAAGCAGTGCTCCCACCTTCCGGTCCCTACCTACCACTTGCCCACCCTTCACGCCTCTCCCATCCCCTCTCCATCTTCCTCCCCCTCTCCCTCTTCCCAGCCTACCTGGGCCGCAAGTTCGGACTGATGCCCCAGGGCGAGGAGGAGGCGGCGCACGTGGAGCAGATCCTGGGGGTGGTCACGGACGCAGTGGCGGAGGGGCGCCTGGCCTTCCACCCCAAGGTGAGGGGGAGGCAGGGATGGCAGGGGCGGGAAGGGGCAGGGCGAAGGGCGGGCTCGCGCATTGGGTCTGGGCTTCGCAACCCACCCTCAAGCCCACCACCCCTGCACTCCCCCCCCCAGGACTTCTACGCCAGCCACAAGATCCAGGTGGACGAGTCGAAGCCCTACGGTGGGAGCAGAGGGGGGGGGCAGGGGGCTCCGTGGGAAAGCGGGGTACTCCAGCAGATCAGCCAGGGTCAGCCCTCAGAGGCCGGACGTCTCGGCCAAGCCTCCCTTGGCGAGGTAAGCGTAACGCTTTCTGCACCCCGTCCTTAACCCCCCCTCCGCATCCTGCACGCTCCGGCCCACCAGTGAAGCAGTACGGCGAGCAGCGGCTGCCCAAGTACATGGCCTTCTTCGAGGTGGGGTGGGGAGGTAGGAGAGGGGCAGGCAGGAGGTAGGAGTGGATAGCTCGTGCGCCGGCCCTCATGCTTGCCCGCAACCCCCCCCCCCCCAACGCGCTGCCCCCGCCCTCCGCAGGCCGTCCTGCAGCAGAACACCCACAAGGTGCGGCGGAGGCTGGTAGTGGGCAGTGGGGAAGCAGCGGTGGCGTTTGGGCTCGGGTACAGCCCGTGAGCTGGGCCGCGTCGTGTAAGGAGGGGTGAAACCCGCGTGTAAGAGTTTTACGGGTGGGCATCAAAACCTGTCACAAAGCTCTGTTACCGCGCCCGATGCATCCGTCTGACAAGCCTCACTAAGAGAAGCCCCCACCCCACCCCCGCCCCACCCCCAGGGCGGCTTCCTGGTGGGGGCCTCCGTCACTGTGGCGGACCTGGCCGTGTACCAGGTGAGGGGGGAGGGGGGGAGGGGAGGGGAAGGGGGCGCGGAACGGGGGGCTGCTGAAGGGGTCTCCTCGCGGCAGTACCTGGCTTGTCCGCACCTGCCATGGCGGACTCCAGCCCTTCCCCCACCACCGGCCCTCCCCCCACCACCCCCCTCCCAGTGCATGGCCGCCGCTGAGCAGCACTACGGCCCCTACTACGCCGCCCAGGAGACCCCCCTGGCCAAGGCGCACCAGGTGGGGGGGGGGCGAGAGGGGCCTTGAGGAGAGGGAGGGGGCAGCCGCTAACATTTTGTGCACGCAGGCCGTTTGGGTGGATTGGGCTGCCAATGTTCGACGACCGCTGTTCCTGTCTCCTTGTGACACTTGCCCCTGCCTCCAACGCCTTCTTCCCCAAGCGCCTCCGCCCTCCCCCACCCCACCGCACCCACCCCCCAGGCCGCCATCGCCGCCCGCCCCCGCATCGCCGCCTACCTGCACAGCGAGCGCTGCCAGCCCTGGGACTCGGACAGCATGATGTGAGGGGCGGGGGGCGGGGGCAGGAGGCGAAGATACACCAGCTGGCGACAGTCTTGAGGGTTGAGGCTCAGGCATCCAGGGGCACGGGGGCAACTCGAAGGCGTCGGGCGTATGGCATGTGGGTGGGGGAGCGAGGCTGAGTGCAAGAGAGCGGAGAGTTCGGCACGTCACCTAGCGCAGCTGAGGGAGCCGCTTTGCATTGTGAGCGCCTCTACATAGAAAGCCGAGCTTGCCACTTCTCGCGTGAGTTGTTGGGCAGGGTGCAGGGGGAAGGGGGTTCTTGTGGACAAAGGTGTTGATAGCCGTGCCCAGTGCAGCTGCAGCTGCAAGGCCTGGGCCGCTCATGCGCATCTCTTGTAAGGAGACTTGCGCTCGCAAGGGGTCTTGCCACACAAGCCCCACGCTGTCAGCGGCTTCGCATGTCATGCAAACGGCCCGTGCAATCGAAGCACCCCAGCCGCTTCCCACGCAGCCCCCGTCCTGCCTGCGCCCCGGTCGGGTGCCCTGCACCGACTGGGCCGGGCTGCGCTGTGCTGGGCGTGGAGCCAATCGCGACCAGGAGACCCAATGGCTGCACACAGACAGATGCATGAACCGATAGAAGCAGCTTCTTCATCAACCGTAGCCCGCCTCCCGCCCCCCCTTCCGACTGGCACAACGAGGACCCGCCCCCGTCAACGGCGTGCGGCGGTTATAAGGATGTGGGACGATGCTAACACAGGCAGGCAGCTTACGGACTACGGCGAGTCTGGTTGCCTCCCCGGCTCGGAAGCAGAAGGCGCTTCCATGGGGCAGACGCTCCCGCTCCTGGAGCCCTTGCCGGGCCCCTCCGCATGCAGTCAGGCTCATCCAACCCGCTCTAATGCCACCCCGACCCAGAGCCCTCTCCCACGTCCGGTCCTCTCTCTCCATGCAACCTACATGGCTCGTACAACACACCTGCCGACGCACCGTGCCTTCCGCACAGGCGTACGTCCGAACCCGTAAAGCCACAAGGACCGTCTACGTGCACATGCGCAAACGGCTCCGTTAAGACGGGCCCAGTGGCTGGACTTGTGTCTCGTCACCCAGCGGCTGGCTCAGTCCCTTTGCGCCATCGCCCGCGTCACCGGTGGTGCCCTCGCCTCGTGCAGCCTACCGTCCAGGCGTGCAAGCACAGTTCCTAGTCATGCACACCCAGGAGCACGTCGGCACGCCCCGCGGGCCCCCGGCCTCGCAGGGTAGCACGCAATGCCCTGCACAAGCCGCAGCGCCTCATCCACCCGCCTCCGCTCCCTGCCACACGGCTCCAGCTGCTTCCGATTACCTACTCGCACCCCACAAGCCGTGCCGCCGGCCCCGGTGCGCCCCCAGCAGCCAGGCATGCGGCGGGCCAGGGGCCGGCCAGGACCCCTCCGTGCCGCCCGGCCGCGGCACAAGGCCATGCGCTCCGCGGCTACACGCCAGCCAGGCTCCAGCCGCCCCCCTCCCCCGTCCGCGTGCTGCACGGCCGCTGGCCCAGATGGCCCCAGCTCCGCTGCGGCCGGCGGTAGCGCCCGCCCGGGCCGCCTGCAGCCAGGCGGCCTCCGCCCCCCTCAGCCGTGGGCGCAGGCCGCGTATGGCTCGATCGTCGGCCACCGTGGTACCCGACCATGCCGCATGGCCAGGCACCATGGAGGGGGGGAGAGGTCTCGCACTGCGCCTGTACGCTTGCTGCCGAGCCTGCTGCCTCCCCATAAAACGTCCAGCCACACCCCAGCTGCTCGAGGGGCATGGCCCTGGGCCCCGGACCGCTGCACACTAGCGCCCGTGCCCCTTAGCCCCCGGCCGCTAGACCTTGGCCTTGATGACCCCGCTCTCCACCATGAAGGGCACCTCGGCCGCCAGCCAGGGGGCCAGGCCCAGGCACAGCGCGTGAGCCACGCCGAAGTGCGGGCTGCGGGCGGGGTGGGGGAGCAAGGCAGAGATATCGGCAAGGGTGGGGGGGGCAGTACGTCATCCAGGGGGTACTCTGCGCGAGAATGGCCTGAGCAACGCAAGGGTGACGACTGGAGGAGGTTCAGGCCCGGCTCGGGCACCCCATCCCTTCCCTGGTCCGCCGCTTTGGCCCGCAGGCCCAGGCCCCGCTTGACCCCCCCCCACACGCTTGCCCCATCCCCACCTCTTCCTTTTGCCCCGGCCCGCCCGCCCCTAGTCCGTACCTGTTCTTGGACCATAGCGGCTTGAAGTGGATGGTGAGGCAGATTTTCCCCCCACGGTACATCTTCGCCGTCTTGCCCTCCAGCTCCGGGAGTTCGATCTCCGGGGCCGTGTCGGGGTAGGTCGCGGGGATGTCGAACTGGAAGTCGAACTCATACTTGATGAGGTCGTGCACATACCAGCATTTCCCCGTCCAATGCGTGCCGTCCGCGTTGGGCTGGATGCTGAACCAGTCAGTGTCCGACTCCTTGTTCATCTTGATGTACGTGATCAGCGCGTGCAGCTCCTGTGGTGCCCCAGGCAGTCGCAATGCACACGCGGGTTGACGGCGCTGCGCCACCCCTTCTGGCGCTGCAATTCGCTTGTGGTGCATCGCACCTGCTTCAACCGATCCTGCCACTTCTGCTTGTCGCGCGGCCCCGCTTTCTCTGTCAAGAACGGAATTTTCTTGACCGTGTCCCTCGTCTTGGGGTCCCAGGTTTCTGCCATTTCACTGCTAGAGCCGCTACAAGATGCCTTCCGGCAGTCTACTTGTTGTCAGATGCTCTCTATGCAACAGCCTGAACGCGTGTGATGGTTGTCTGGGACGCCGCGATACACGGACAGCTATGGAGCTAAGGTCAAGGTAGAAAAGAGTTCAGTTGGAGAGCATCCGTGCGCAGCCTGCGGCGCGGTGGTGCCCCGCAACCGCCAACGAACGGGTGCGCCGTATGCGCCGTACATCCACACGCTGCTAGCTCTTACAATCAACTGCTCCTCAGCTGTCCAGTTCAACCAGGCTGCAGCCGTCCGCACAACCGCGCACAACAGAAAGTGGAAAGCGCGACCTAGACAACCCCCGCCAGTCGTAAGCCCTGGCCCCTCTGAACACGCTTAGGTCCGGAGTCTGCTTCATGCACCCCAGCCCCAGCCCCAGCCCGCCTGCAGGGGCATGCGGGCGTTGATTTGAGGTCCACACACGTTCATCCCTGACCAATGGCTTTGCCTTATCCAGCTAAGCCCCTCAGCCCCGTGAACCGCTCACACACACTTCTGTACATGCAGAGGAGAAGCTATCACCCCCCAACCTTCCGTTACCCTACCGCAGTCCCCACGCGCTTTCCTTGCGGTGACGTACGAGCAGCAGTCGCGTGCGCCAGTCACGCCGTGCAAGTCACACCCAGCCTCGCACACCCCAGACCACGCAAAACCCCCAGACTCTGGACCTCAATCCTCGGGCTGACGATTCAGCAGCCCTCACAGCAGCCCGCTCGCGGCCCGCACAGCGCCGTCGCCTCCCGCCCCGCTGCCGGCACCAGTGCGGTCGGCCCCAGCGCCCGCCCCTGCGTCTGTGCGGCCGCCGGTGCCGGTGAAGGAGGCCGCGGGGGACAGGGCGCCGGGGCCGGCGGCGGCGAAGACGTTGGTGCCGCTGGTGCGGGCGAAGGGGGGCGGGGGGGCGGGGCGGATGGGGCGGAGGGGCGCACCGCTGGCGCTGCCGCCGGTGGGGCCCGCTGAGGCGGCGGAGGGTGTGGCCGAGGGGGCGGTGACGAAGGAGGCTCCGGTGGAGGCAGGGGACAGGGGGTGCGTGCCGGCGGGCAGGTCCCCGCCGGAGGGGACGGAGGAGAGCGGCAGGGCGGGCAGGGGCACGGTGCCGGGGCCGGGGCCGGCGGCGCGCGCGGCTGCCGCCGCCGCCAGCTGCCCCGCCAGTGCCCCCGACGGCTGCGAGGCCAGGGCCGAGGCCTGCGAGTGCAGCCCGGAGAGCTCCAGCTCGGAGGAAATGGAGCTGCGGGGGAGCGAGGTGGCCTGGGGGGGAGAGCGGGGGGAGTGAGGAGAATGAGCAACAGAAGGGGATGCGAAGGGCAGGACTAGGATCTTTCCAACGCGCAGCGCGCCTTGGGGCTCAAGTAACAGGCGCTCGAGCCCCAGGGTCGCTCTGCGCCCCGCCTGCAGCACCTGGGCCCCCCACGCACCTTGGCCATAGCGCCCGGGCCCGCCCCGCCGCCGCCGTAGCCGCTGTATGCCCCGAAGCCGCCCCCGAAGGGCCTCGCGGCGCGGGGTGACGTGGAGCCACCGCTGCCCGTGCTGCCCGCGCCCGCACCGCCCGGGCCGCCGCCGCCTGCTGCGCCGCCGCCCCTGCCTGCCGCCGCCGCCTCTGCCCGCGCCTGTGCCTCGGGGGAGTCCATGCCCATCTCCCGCAGCACGCGCCGCATGTGCCGCGAGGCCCAGCGGCGGCGGAGGGAGGCCAGGCCTGCAGGGGTAAGGGGTGGAGGGGTAACGAGGCAGGGGCAGGCAGACGTACTTCACTAGGTAGCCGTACACCGCATGGCCATGATGCCTCGGCCCCCGCCGGCTGCTGCCCAGCAAGCATTCCATCCCTGTGCCCTCCTGCCCTTGGCTCCCCCCATGCCCACCTGCGATGAGGATGAGGGTGCCCGGCAGCCCCACGCCCAGGCCCAGGCCCAGGGCCAGGTCCCGCTTGCCGTTGCCGCCGCCCCCCCCCCCACCGCCGCCGCCCTGGCCGGTGGCGGAGCTGGGCTCCACGGCCGCAGCCTGCGGGGGTGGTGGGTTGGGGGCTCGTGTGTGGTGCGTGTGGGGACGCACACAGCGGCATGGCGCGCCCCCCACTGACCCAGCCCCTCCCCCGCCCCCCCTCCAGCCGTCCCTCCCCTGTCCCACCTGCGGCGGCACCACCTCGGGCACGGGCTGCGCCGCCACCGCCGCCGCCACTGGGTCGGGCACCGCCCCCGGCCCCCCCGTCACCAGCACGGGGGTGGGGGCGCCCTCCGTCGCGTTGTCCGGGAGCCCGTCGTCCGCGGAGGCGAAGGGGCTGGTGGGGGCCCCCTGGGTGGGCTGCAGGGGGGGCACGGGGGGGTCGTCGGGGCCCCCCGCGGCCTGCACCGGGGCGCAGGGCAGCAGCTCCCCCGGGGCCAGGGCCACGGGCAGGGGGGAGCAGAAGGTGAGGTTGGCGGAGGCGGAGGCGGAGGTGGGGCCGGAGGCGGAGGAGGAGAAGTTGCCCAGGGCGGCGGAGAGGACGTCGGGGGCGGGGGCAAAGCAGTCGTAGTAGGTGCTGGGGGGTTGGGGGGGGGGGGCGGAGAGAACGCGGGAAAGGATGAGGGAGGTGAAAGGCGGGAGAGCAACGCATGGGCGCATGCTTGCGAAGTGCCAGCTGTCCTCTTGCGCTGGACACAGGCTCGTGCCGCGGTCCCCCCCCACGTGCCCGACTGCTCACGTGTTTCCAAAGGTGAAGGGCAGCGAGCAGGGCGCACCGCCCACGGTGACGCGGGGCCGGGGGGCGCAGGGCTCCATGCGGCCCTGGGGGGGGGGGCACAAGGGGTGAGGGGTTAAGGGGGGTAGTCTTGGTGCGCCAACATGCGAACTAGCTGCCGGCCCTGTGCCCACGCCCCTACCCCACTGGAGACCCTCGACCCCCCGCCTTGCCTGCGGGTTGAGGCAGCTGCCCGGCGGCGGCCCCACGCAGTCGAAGGCGGGGGCGGGGAGCCCCGCCGCCACCCGCTGGGGGGCCAGGTCGGGCGGGGGGAAGAAGGGCAGCTGGCAGCGCTGGCCCGTGATGGTGGTCCTGGGGGGGGGGGGGAGGGAGGGGGCGGGACGGGGCGAAGTGAGTGTGCTAGGAGAGGAACTAGGGTGCGCTGGCTGTGACAACTCATATCTTCGCCGCTCCCACTGCCCCCGAACCACTCCTGCCCCTCCCTTGCACGGTCCCCCCTCCCACCTGGGCTGCCCCCCCTGCCCCAGCGGCATGCACTGCTCCCACGCCCCCGCCGTGGAGCGGCAGGAGCCCGGGTCGATGCCGCCGCCCACGCAGTCCCACTGCAGGGAGCCTTGGGGGGGGGGAAGGGGAGAGGAGGGGGTGCGGTAGTTGAAAGGGGAAGGCGTGGACGGAGGGAGAGGGTGGCCATAGCCAAGGTGGGAAAGGCAAAGGCCCTTGGCGTTCCCTTCCTCCAAGCTCTTTCTCTGACACACGTCCCCACCGCCCGGCGGCTCACCCCCGAAGAAGAAGGGCAGGGCGCAACGCGCTCCGCTGACTGTGTGCCTGGGCAGCACCGTGACGTTGGGCGGGGGGGCGGGGAAGGCGGTGCGGAAGAGGGGGGAGCACTCGGCCCAGGAGCCGTCGGAGAGCTGGGGGGCAAGGGGGGAAGCGAGGGGGAGGTTTGATCACGGGCACGGATGCAGACCACATGGCTAGGTGGAGACAGGTCGGTCTGTGGACTGACATGCGCTCACTCCCGGCCCCGGCCCCGGTCGCCCGCCGCCCTACCCCTCCCCTGCCTTCTCCCCCCCCCTCACCTTGCACGCCTCCACGCCGCCCACCCACACGCAGTCGGTGCGGTTGCGCCCCGCGAAGGCGAAGGGCAGGGCGCAGGCCAGGGGGCTGCCCGCCGCCGCCCCCCCCAGCTGCAGCACCCCGGGCAGCGACTGCCGCTCCACGCGGGCGCACTCGAGCAGGCCCCCGCCGGCCTGGACCTGGGGGGGGGGAAGGAGGGGGTGAGCAGGGGAAGGGGGGGGGGATGCAGGGGGTCAAATAGGAGGGGGCACAAGGAGGAAGGGATCGGAGGTACGGAAGGCACAGCAAAGCAAGCACATGGTGTTCAGTTCCCCCCTGACCTGACCCCCTCCCCCCCCCCCACCTGGCAGCTGTACCGCCCCGCCAGCCCCGCCAGCACCCCCGCGGGAGCCCCCGCCACTGCGTCCTCAGCCGCACCGCCGCTCACGTCCCCCGCGGCAGTGGCCGCAACGGCCCCGCCCACAGGGGTGGAGCCGGGCTCTTGGGGGGCAGGGACGCAGGCAGGTGGACGTGAGTACAAAGACACGGGGAGGTTGGGTGCGGTGAGCAGAGCTCTTCAACGCGCTGGGCAAGACCCTGGACGCTTGCTTTGCGCCCTTCACTCCTCCACCTCAACACCCCAGCCCCTCCCCTCACCCTCACCCGCTGAGGCCGCCGCCGCCGCGCTGCCCGCCGCCGCCGCCATGGCCGCCCCAATGTCCGCCAGTCCGGCGGGGAGTCCGGAGTAGTCCAGACACTCGGACAGGGCGCCGGGGCCTGGGAGGGGGGGGGATGGGGAGCGAGGAGGGGGGGGGGCAGGGATGGGGAGGTGAAAGGGGTGCTGACGATAGGGGTGCCGGCTGGGATCACGCGCTTGAGGAAGGGGGGGGGAGGGAAGGGGCCGAGGGGGTGGCCGCTGACGCCCTCGTGGGCTCCCCCCACCCACCCGGCGGCAGGCAGCGCTGGCGGTCCAGCGTGAAGCGGATGGGGAACCTGGGGGGGGGGCGAGGGAGGGAGGGAAGACAGAGGGGTCACAGCGAGGCCAGGGACAGGGACATGGGCATGGGTTGCGAGTGAGGGGACACACAATGCGTACCCGGACCTGCCCTCCCGCCCCATGCACCCTGGCCCTTACTCCCCCACCTGGGCTGCAGGCTGGGCGGCGGCGTGTAGGCGGGCAGGCACGGCGCCAGGCCCCCGCCCTCCACCGCGCACACCTCCCTGCCGCCCCCCGCCCCCAGCGAGGCGGCCGAGGCGTTGGCGGGGAGCACGCAGTCGGTGCGGGGGAGGCCGGCCAGGGGGAAGGGCACCTGCGGGCAAAGGGGGGGGGGCGGGCCGTGGGGGGGTTGAGGCCAGCGTGGAAAGGCTTCGGCACGAAACGTCCCGCCTGCAACACCGCACAGCCAAGCGCGTAAGCAGCAAAAGGCTTCGCAACCCAACCTCCCTGGTCCCCTCCCTCCCATCCCTGCCGCCCCACCTGGCAGTGCTGGCCCGAGGTGGTGGTGCGGGGGGGCGGGGGGCACACCACCCACAGCCCCGAGCCGGCCACCTGGCAGGCGTCCACGCCCTGACAGAAAGGTGGGGGGAAACGGGGGAAAAGGGAGATAGTGGGAGAAGGGGAACGAAGTGAGATCGCAAGAGGGGGGACTTGAGCGATAAAGGGATACAGGGTACCTTCAGCTCCGTACAAACTCTCGCAGCGCACCAGTCCTCCTTATCCCTCCTTAAAACCCTGCTCCTCTCCTGCTCCCCCTCCCCCTCCCCCCCACCAGCGTGTTGATGCACTGAGTGAAGTTCGCCGCCCGCTCCCCGCCGCTGCTGCTCCCGCCGCCCAGGTCGGGGTCCCAGCCCGTGGCAGCGCCCGAGCCCCCTCCCCCTCCGGAGCCCGAGCCCGGTGCGGCGGCGGCTGCGCAGCGGGAGGTCTCCACGGGCCGCGCCACCACGGGGGCGCACTCGTACAGCACCGGGTGCAGCTCCCAGGCCCCTGCCTCCCCCACGTCCGGGTCCTCGCCGTCCCTGCCCCCCGGCACGGGCTGCGCTGTGGGGCAGAGCTCGGGCCCCCCGGGGGCGGTTCGGAAGCAGTCGGTGAGGGTGCGGTTGCCCACGCGGAAGGGGAGCACGCACAGCTGGGGGGGAGGAGGGGTTGGGGGAAGGGTTTCGAGGGAAGGGAAGTTGCGAAGGTGGTCTGAGGGGAGCAAGCGAGGTCGGGGTTGGGCGCGTAGTGTTCAAGGACAATTATGATACGCAACAAGACGCTCCGCCGCTGTCCCTCGCCTCCACACGCGCCCGTACGCCCGCCCCTTCCCCTCCCACCTGGCCCCCGACCGTGAGCCTCGGCAGCCCCCCGCCCCCCGGCCCCAGCATGGCCCCGTCCGCCACCCCCGCAGCGCCCAGGTCCAGCATGGCGGAGCGCAGGGGGGCGGGGGCTAGGGAGGCGGGGGCGGATGAGTTGCCCGCAGAGTTGTAGTCGTCGTCCTGGGAGCGGTCGGTGTCCCCACTCGTGTCAGCATCGCCCGGGGCCCCGTCCGCGGAGTCCTCGTCGTCTGCAGAGGGTGGGTCAGGCCGGTTCAGTAAATGAGGCAACGGCAGCTGCATCCGGGGCTCAGCACCATCAAAGAGGCAACCGCAGCGACCCTCTCCACCCTGCGCCCCTACGCCGCACACCAGCCTCCCTGCAGCCCCAGACGCCCCCAGCAGCGGCCGCCCACCTGCGTTGCTGCCGTCAGCTCCGGGCCCCGGGGCCGAGGCCGCCCCCGCCCCGCCCCCGGGGTCCGCCCCCAGCGGCACCGCCACGGGGGTGTCGGAGGACACGGCACAGGGGGCCCAGCGGCCGCCCTGGGGGGGGGGAAGGGGAGGGGAGCACGGGGGCAGGGAGGGGTCAGTGGATGGATGCAGGTGCAGAGGGTGGCAGCGAGGAGCGAGGGGGAAGGCTAGCGCCCCCGGCTAGCGCCCGGCGCGGTTTGCTCGGAAGCTTGGTCATCCGCCCCCAAAGACTAACCCGCCCTTGCCCGCTCCCTTACCTCCACGGGGCAGCTCAGCAGCCCCGACAGCGTCACACAGCCGTACACCGTACGGCCGCCGTATGACAGGGGGAACACGCAGGGCTCGCCGCGGGTGGACACGGCACTGATGTAGCCGCCACCTGAGGTGGGTGGAATGGGAGGTGGCGGGCGGCGGGGAATGTGCAGTACTAGACTGAGGGATGGACCGGAGGGGAGGGGCAGCAGCCCAGGGTCGGTGTCGTCCCCCCGCATGGCGCACGCTTCCTGGCCCCCCATTTACCGCTCCCCCCTCACCCTCCAGGATCTTGCCGGCCGGCATCATGACGGCCTGGCGCTGATAGGCGTCGTACATGGAGGCCACCTGACAGGGGGGTGGGTGGGAGCCGGGAAGGCAAAGGCAAAGGGTCGCATCAAGGTGACCCCACCAAATCTCGCTTTCTTCACGCCTGGTCCGCCCGTTACCCCCCTCCCCCCCACCACCTGCCAGGGCACCAGCGCCGCGTCCCACACGCTCAGTGCCGCCACGGAGCCCGAGAAGAAGCGGTCGCCGTCGCCGTCCGCGCGGCCGCACAGCGTGAGGGGGCCGTCCAGGAGGGCGGGGTCGCCGCCGGGGACCTGGGGGGGGGGAAGGGGGCGGGAGGAGGCCCGTATGTGACGTGGCACGGTAAGAGAGATCCGATGTAACCGCACAAGCTGGATCTGGTACTGCTGCGGGCGCAACTCAATCAGGCCTGAGGCCCAGACCCAGGGTAAAAGGCTCATCTACAAGGCTTGCGCGCCTGGCCAGCCCGCGGGAGCAGGGTTAGACAAAGGAAGGCGCCCCCCTCCCCCCTCTCCCCTTTGCCAGCGCACGCACGTCGATGCCCGTGTCGGATGCGTTGCGTGCGCTGCGCGTGCTGTCGCCCCGCAGCTCCCCGCGCAGCACGCCGTCCACGTACAGCGCGTAGCCGGGGCCGGACCTGGTGGGGGGGGACAGGGCGGGTTGAGACGGAATGACCCTCCGGGCTCACCTCCCAACCCCTCTGACCCTCTACCCTCGCCGCCAATCCACTACGCCATGCCTTGCTTTCTCCCCAACCTGTCCCCCTTTTGCCCTTCCCCCCCCCCCACACACACACACCAGTGCGTGGACAGAGTGAGCATGTGCCAGCCCCCGTCCCCGATGTTGAGGCCGTCATCCCGGGGGCCTGGGGGGGAGGGGGTACCGGCAAGGGTTGGTGGGGACAGCGAGGGGGGCAGAGGCAGGGTCGAGCAGGCAGCGCTGACCGTCAACCCCCTCCCGGCTCCCCCCTCCCGGCTCCCCACCCCTCCCCCCCTCAACCCACTCCAGAGGCGGGGCATGTCGTTGCCCACGGAGCCGTCGCTGTCCAGCCACACCTGTCAGGGGGGGGAGAAAGGATGAGGTAGGAAGGCGTCGCGAGGTCCCTGCGATGGCATGCGCTCGCTGCCACGAGCTGCCCAGTATGAGGGATGCAAGAGCTTGCACCACCCTGCCCCCCCCCCCCCGGCCCCACCTGGCTCCGGCGGCCCGTGTCCTCGTCATCCCCGTCACGCAGCAGCGCCCGGGCAGAGATGCCGTACAGCGGGGATCCCACTTGGGGGATGTAGATGTTGACCTATGCGAGTGGGGGGAACGCGGCAGCGGCGGGATCAACCGTACACCAGTGTATGGCCGAGCGCCCGGGGCCTGGCTGCCACGTCAGCGCTGGCCCCTGGGACCGCGGCTGCCGAGAGCCCCGGGTGGTTGGGGCTGAGGAGGAGGTCACGATCTGCAGGACCCGGAGCTGGAGGGCATTCGGGTTCCTCCCGCTCCAAGTCCTGCACATCCTGGTCCACTTCGCAGCCCCTCCCCCGCCCAGGCCCTCTCAAGCCCAAGGCCCCCACCCTAGGCTGAACTACGCGGGCTGTCCACGCCCCCCGAGCCCCAACGGCCACCTCAGCGAGGCGGTGATGGTGGCAGCGGTGGTGGTGGTGGTGGCGGTGGTGGTGGTGGTGGTGGTGGTGGTGGTGGTGGTGGTAAAACATCGTCCGTAACGACCCGCTGCATGCTCCGGAGCTCCGGGGATCCCCTTTCCTCACAACACACGGCTTGTCCTGCCCCCGTGCCCCTCACCCTCTCCCCATCATCCCCCCTGCCCCCCGCCGCGCCCCCCCCCACCTGGTTGGGTCCAAAGGGCGTCGTGCGGCCGCCCCCCGCGTGCGAGAAGACGTACTGGAAGCCGGGGCGGCCGGAGGGTCCGGAGCCGGGGGCGCCGGAGGGGGCGGCGGGGGCGGCCAGGTC
This sequence comes from Edaphochlamys debaryana, assembly GCA_016858145.1. Taxonomy (NCBI): domain Eukaryota; kingdom Viridiplantae; phylum Chlorophyta; class Chlorophyceae; order Chlamydomonadales; genus Edaphochlamys; species Edaphochlamys debaryana. Next base: position 132,011 of record JAEHOE010000192.1, on the reverse strand, counting down.
GGCGGCGCTGTGGGGGCCGGGGCGGGCGGGGCCAGATTTGGGCCGGATTTGTGCAGACGTAAGTAGCAACGGTTCCGATGCCCGCATGTGCGGGTTGCGGCGGCCTTGACCACGACCCACATGCCTCCACCACTCTGCCTCCCAACCACGCCCCCACCTCCCACACACCTGGTCCTCACCCACAGGTTGACCGCCAGGGGGCCGGACCTGGGCAGGCAAGAAACGGATTGGCACGTGGGACTCTTTGCTTGGAGGCACCAAAAGGCGCCGCAGCCTTCCCTCCGTCCCTGGCAATCCTCTTGTGTCCGGCCCTCAACCCGCCTCCAACTTGTCCTCCACACAACCCACACGCATCTCGTTACCCCCCGCCTCACCTGCCGTACGGCGCCGGCGGCTGCAGCAGCACCCGCCCCCCCGCGCCCCGGTCGCACCGCACCACGCTGCCCCAGCGGGGGTCAGCCACCCACTGAGCGCCGCCCGCCAGCACGCCCCCGCCCGACCCGCCGCCCGCGTCCCCCCCGGAGGAGGAGGAGCCACCGGAGGAGGAGGAGGCGGCGGCGGCGGGGGGCCAGGGCGCCAGGGAGCCGCCGGTGAGGGGCCAGTGGGCGGCGGGTGCCGGCCAGTCCGAGGGCCATGCCCCGGGCAGCAGCATGCCGGGGCGGGGGGGCGCGCAGGTGCCGTAGGTGGCGGCGGCGGAGGCGAGGGAGGCGTCGGCGGCTGCCAGGGCCGCGGGGGTGGGGCCGGACGGGGCGGAGGGGGAAGTGGCGGCGGAGGGGGCGGAGGGGGCGGAGGCGCCGGAGGCGGCGGAGTTGGGGGTGGGGGTGTAGTCGTCGGCTCCAGAGGTGGAGCGAGCCGCTATGGAGGCCGCGGAGGGGGCGGAGGCGGACCGGGAGGGGGGCCGGAAGGCGGGGGCGCAGACCTGCGGTGGTGTGGTGTGGGGAGGCCCGTACGCGCATCAGTTAACACAGAGGCCACGGCCGCCCTTCCCATCTACTGTTCTCTCCCGCTTCCCTTCCCTCCTTGTCCCCTCTCCCGTCCCCTCCCCGTCCCCTCCCGTCCCTCCCCCTCCCAAACCCCCCAACTCACCAGGCCGGCGGTGCAGAAGGCCAGCCCCCCTTCCCGCCGTAGGTCCAGGGAGCAGCGCTGCCCCACGCTCCGGTTGTAGGCGGGCAGGGGCGAGCCGCCGCCGCCGCCGTCACGCGCCGCCGCCGCCAGCGCCGCCGCCAGGCCCGCGGCCGCCTCGGCGGCGCCGGAGGACGTGGAGTTGTCGCCCGCCGCCGCCGCCGCCGCCAGCGCCTCGCCCGCCGCCGCCGCCTCCTCGGCTGCCGCCTGTCGGTCTGATGCGTCGGCCGTCAGCCAGTCGGGCGGGGAGAGCAGCGTGGAGCCGTACCTGGGGGGGAGGGGGGAGGGAAGGGGGGAGGAGGTCAGGGAGGAGCCGGACGACGGGGACTGGGGCTTCTTCACGGTATGTCCTGGGTTGAGGGTCCATTCGCCGCGCGTGCAGGCCATACCAATGCCGCAGAGCTAAACCCTGGGCTGGCTGGGTCCGGTCTCACCAGGGGTGGGAGGCGAGCGGCAGCACGGGGGGCCGCACCAGGCTGGGAGCCATCACCTGTGTACGGGGGGGAGGGGGGAGAGGGAGAAGGCCGGGTCAGCAGGCGTCAGGGGGGGACTGCGGTCGCTGGTGAGCCAATCCCTTCAACGCCCCAAGCGCGGATGGGGATCCGTACTGCCGTACAGTCACGCACCTTGTCGTACAGCGTGGCCACCTGCTGCGGAGTGAGCGCTGCGTCAAACACCGCCAGGTTGGCAAGCTGCCCGCCGTACGCGCGGGAGGCGGCACCGCCGTACCGGCCGCACAGCAGCAGGGGGCCCCCCAGGAAGAGGGGGTCGCCCCCGTCCACCTCCACGTCGGCGGCGGCGGAGGAGGGGCCTGGGGGGGGCGGAGGGGGGCGAGCCGGGATGAGCACAATCAGCAACCCTCACGAAGGCTCTAGCTCCGTCACTCCCGCTTCAGCCCCTCAACCCTCGACCCTCCGCCCCCACCCACCCGGGTACTCGGCCGAGGGCACCTGCGCCGCCAGCTCCCCGTCCGCGTACAGCCGCCAGCCGCGGCCCCCCCCGGGCTGCGAGGAGAGCGTCAGCATGTGCCAGGCGCCGTCGGTGAGGTTGGTGGGGCTGGGGGGGGGGAGGGGTGCGGGGGGGCTGGAGTTGAAGCGTTCGTGGGCTTCCTGGTAGCTACACGCCTGCATTTAGCAGCTGCAAGGGGGGCTTGCGACTTCCAGGGCAACGGGCGTCCCCTACCTTTCCCCCTCCCCGCCCCCTCCCCCACACACAGGGTCAGCAGGGCGGCAGTGCAGGGTCGGCGGTGCAGGGCCGGCAGTGCAGGCAGCCCGTGAGTCAGTGACTCCGCACACACCTGTACACGGGCGCCTGCCTGCTGTTGTCCCCCACCGCTCCGTCGCTGTCCAGGAAGAGCTGCGCGGGGCCGTCGTTGGAGTCCTTGGCGATGGCCCGCGCGATGCCGTAGAGCGGGGAGGAGCGGGAGGGCAGGTAGAGCGTGATCTGGGGGGGGGGAGAGGGGGGGGGAGGGAGGGGAGGATAGGCAGTGGCCTGTCCCAGCCACTCCGCCAGGGCCGGGCTGCTGCCGCCTTTGCTTCACCCGCACAGCAGCGGCCTACCCCAGGCAGCCCCCCACCCCCCAGCCCCCCACCCCCACCCCCCACCTGGTTCCGTGCGAAGGGCGACACCGCCCCCGCCCGCTCCGACAGCGGCTGCGTGTTGGCCACCGCCAGGAGGTACTCGTAGGGGTGGGCGGCGGGGAGGGAGGCGGAGGCGTTGGAGGGGTCTGGGGGGGGGAGGGGGGTGAAAGGGGGCTTCGGCAGGCTGGACAGAGGCGCCTCGTGGCACAGCATGTGGGGCGGCGCGCTGCTCTCTTCCATCCTCCCCGACCCCCAAGAAGTCCCCGCGCCCCCGGTCTTTTCTCCTCCCCACCCCCTCCCCACCCCCCCTCCCCCTCCCCCCACCCGGGTCGTCCTGCGGGTGGCGCTGCCGCATCCACAGGTTGATGGTGAATGCGCCCGTGCGGCCGAAGGAGAGGCCGGGGAAGGACACCAGGGAGCTGGAGGCTGGGGGGGAGGAGGGGGCGGGAGGCGGGGCGGGAAAGTAGGCCGGGAGTTGGCAGGGTGGTGGAGGGAAGCGGAGACGAAGTCACAGCCCTGCACCATGCCCCCCTCCACTCTCCATGCCAACCCTCCCCTCCCCTGCTCACCCCTGTCGCAAGTGAGGGCCCCCGGGAAGGGATCGTCCGGGTCGGCCTCCTCGGGGTCCTCACTGTGTATGTGTGTGGGGGGGGGGGCAGGGGGGGAGGTTAGGGGAAGGAAGGAGGAACCAAGGCGTACTGCAGGTTGACAACCAGCCGAGGCGCTTGTGGCCCTGGTCCCTGCTGTCTGCGCCCTCTTTCCACCCCCCGACCAGTGCAATCCCTTCCTGCCCAATCGCCCCCCGCCCCCGCCCCCCGCCCCCCACGCGCCTGAAGGGCTCCCCCTGCAGCACCTCCCCCCCGTAGGCCGCTCCGTAGGCGGGCGGCCAGGGGTCGAGCGAGGCGTTGGTGAGGGGGTAGAGCACCACGGGGAGGGCCCAGTCGGGGGGGAGCGGGTTGCCGCCCAGGGGGTTGGGCGTGCAGCGGCCTGGGGGAAGCGGTGGAGGAGGGGGTGGTGAAACTCAGCGGGAGTGCGTTGGGAGAGGAGGGGGACTGAGCGCCCCAAAAAGCCCAGCCACGGCCTCCCCCCTGGCCCAGCCCTTGGGCGCTCGCACCCGCACCCGCAGCCACGGGTGCCGCATGGGGGCCCGCATCGCCTTCGGCGTGAGAGTGGTGACCGCGGGAGGCCCCCACGAGGGGTCACCAGCGCCCAAGCTCTCAACACCTCGTCTGTTGATCGTCGCGCAGTTCAAACTGCCAGTGGATTATAAGTCCGTGGGGTTTTATCTTGCGCTACGTTGATGTGCTCTTGCGCTACGTTTGTGTGCTCAACTTAAGTGCGACAGGCGATTGATTGGGCTCTCGCGTCCCGCCGTGCTACACCCGCCCGCTATGCCACACCGCTGAACGTGTGTCCCCGCGGCGTGCCTTCGCCGCTACCCTTTCTGTGGAGGACATCGATCTGCCCCCCTCCGCACCCGCAGGCCCCTCCCGGCGTCCACTCCCAGCCCCCCGTGTCCCCCCCTTTTCCCGGCTCACCCATGGCGTTGGGCGAGGTGGCGGAGGGCACGCAGCTCAGCCCCGCGGCGCAGTCCGTGTGCGCCAGGCGCCAGTCGCAGGGGGAGCCGGGGGCGCCGCCGCCGCCGCCGGGGGGGCGCGAGGGGGCCGAGGAGGCGGAGGCGGAGGGCCTGGCGAAGGTGGGGGCGGCGGTGTCCGAGGGGGGCTGCACCGCGGAGGAGGAGGCGAGGGAGGCGGGCGGCCCCGCAGTGGCTGTGACGAAGGGGTAGTCCTCGTCCCCCGTTCCCGCCTCGGAAGCCCCGGCCTCCGTGCCCCCAGCGGCCGCCGGCTCCTCTGATTCAGGCGCCGCCAGGGTCGTATCGTTGGCGGAGGAGGCGGGTTCCGGAGCGGGGGGCTCCAGAGCGGCGGCGTCGGGGGCTGTGGCTACGGCTGTGTCGTCTTGGCCAGGCTCGGGGTTGGGGACATCAGTAGCGAGGGGGTTGGAGGGGGCGGTGTCGGGGAAGACGTCCCCTGCTGCCGGAGAGTCCGTGGTCGGGGGCATGTCGGCAGCGGAGGGCGCTGGGGTGGTGTCGCCTGCCGTGTCGGGGTCCGCTGGGTCCGCCGCATCCGAGGTGGAGGCAGGGGGCGTGGGGGAGGGGGCGGCGGCTGCCTCCGAGGGGGGGTCCCCTAGCGGCCCCGGCGGCAGCAGCCCCGCCAGTGCGGCCAGGGCGGCGTCGCCAGCGGTCTGGTTGGCGCCGTCGGCGGAGGCGGAGGCGAAGCTGCCGGGGGTGGCGGAGGCCTGCACCGCCGGCGGAGCTGCCGAGGCCGCGTCGTCAGCGGCAGCAGCGGCGGCGGCGGCGGGGTCGGCGTCGGTGGTGGGGGGCAGGGCGTCGGGTGTGAAGGCGCCGACGGTGCCGTTGGCGGCGCCGCCGACGCCGCTGCCGCCGACCACGGGGCCCACGTCGCCGCCCAGCAGCGCCTCGGCCGTGGTGGCGGCGGGGGAGGGGGCCTCGGAGGCGGCGGCGGACCCGTTAGGCCCGCCGCCGCTGCTACCTTCAGCGTCGGTGGGTTCACTCGAGGGGGGCAGTGTGGTGAGCTGAACGCCCTGGACGTCTGAGGGAGACGGGGCCTGCGGGAGCAAGGGGGCGAGACGTGGTCTGGAGAGGCCGCACGGGGAGGGGCGGGGGGCGGGCCGAGGCTAGGACCCCAGGCGGAGGGCCTGACACCTCCCTGCGCTGCTCCCACCCCTCCCGCCCTGTGTCTGCCCTACCCGGTCCCCTCCTGGCCCCCCACCCCCCCACGCACCTGCAGCAGCGCCCGTGCGCCGCCCTCGGCCCCCAGCCCCCGGACCGCGGACTCCCGCCTCGCCCCCGCGGCCGACCCCGCCGAGGCGGCCGCGGCGCAGGCGGAGGCGGCCAGCAGCAGCGCCGCAGCAGCGACCCAGGCAGCGGCACGCCGGGGCCGGGAGGCGGCTGAGCCGGCGCAGGCCGCGGACCGCCGGCCGCCTCCAGCGCGGGCCGCTGGCGTGGCGGCTGCGGCTGCGGCTAGGGCTGTGGGGGCGGCGCTGGCCGCTGAGACACGCCGCCGCGGGGTCCCGGCCATCGCTGAGGGGCCCAAGCGGCGGCCTTGGGTGCAGGTATCGTGGAGGCTGAAGGCCTTGACCGCCGGCTAGGGCTTGGGCCGCCTGGGCTTACGCGAGCCTCGCCTTCCCGGGAGGCTGATCGCCTGCGGGGGCTGTCGTGCCGGGGCCTTGGGAGGTGTCGCGAAGGGTGGTCGTCCAGGGCGAGGGCTTGGGCGAGTCCTTGGGGAGAAGGGCTGCGAGGTAGGCACCTCTCGAGCCCTGGCGGGAATCGGGCCTTGACGGCGCCGCTTCTGAGGGGCCGCTGTTTGAGCGACTTGCGGCTCGTTAACTGAGCAGCAACTCACTTCTCCTGCTGGCCTGACCTTGCGGGCAGGCCGCGCATTTCTCCGCCTCAAGGCGAGCTTGCGGCGCTCGTAGAGGCCCAGGGGTCGCAGCAGCCGCGTCCCTCAGCTCCACCGCCGCCAGACAATGTCGAGGTGCTCGCTTTGGTGCGCTGCTCCTGCCCTCACCCTCACCCGCACCCCCACCCCTCTAGCCACCCCAGCTGCGCGTGCGGCTTGAGTGCAAGTGGGTCGTGCAGAGAAGGTAGAGTAAGCTAAGTGTGTGGGCTCCTCCCCCCCACCCCTCCCCCCTCCCCCTCCCCCCCATGCCCCTCCCGGGTCGCCGGCGTCCTGCAAGGCACCCTCCCCATGCTCCTGGCTTCCTCTCCTCACGCTGCAAGAACGCAGCTGGAGAGGGACTCCGCCGCGGGGTTCGGACCCATGGGGGGGGGGCACCTGGGTGGGGAAGGGTGGGGAACTGGCTTGCGCTGCGGGTAATGAATCCTAAACCCTACGTCCATCTGCAGGCCGGAGTCTGTTGGCCAACCAATCCTGCTGGCCTATTCTCTAGTTGTCTCGGTTTTTACGCCTACTTGGCGGCTAGGCTGGTGGATGCTGGTATCGCCGCTTTACCCACCCCTGCACTGCCCAGTGCTCCCGTGTGCTCCCCCAGCCCCGGCCCTCCCCGGTCGCCCCCAGGTCCCCCCCGAGGCCTCACCACGTTCCTGCGTACGCGCATGTTCGCCGTACCACAAAGCGTTGTGGTATCCTGACGCCTCACACACAGCGCGATGCTTGCACGGCAGGCCAGGTTGTCAAGCAGAGATGCGCACCAGCCGGCTGCACTCCTTGTGGACGCACCCGCGCTGCAGTGAGACCGTAGTCTCTGAGTGCAAGGCAGTGTTGGGGCAACGGAGGGGCAACTCGAGTCGGCAATTGGCCGTGTGAAAATGGACATTGCCAAAACGTCAGTGCACAGCACCATCTGAGCTTCGTCACGATGCACATCGTGTAAAATGCGCTGGTGCTGCTTCCTTGCGACACGACGCGGGCTGGAGAGCTCACAGACGGACGGCAAGGGCCAGCCGGGCCCACGGGGCAGTACTTCGATTTGCCTTTTGCCGGTTTTTGCCGCTCGAAGCTCTCAAGTCGTGTCGTTGTAGACTTAGGCTCATGTACGCAGTCTGCTTAACGCAATGCACAAGCGTTTATTGGGCAGGGGGCGTAAGCCAGCCACCCGAGTGAGCTTGCTCGAGCTCAGGGTCTCTCGGAGCCTTCATACAGCTGGCTGTGAGACTGCTGCTTGGGCGGACATGTAGAGTGAGCCGTGGACCCAGCCTCTATCGGGCTGGACTCAGTCGGATGTCTGTGCTCAGGCAGGGACGCGCGCTGGCTGGTCCGGTAGCAGCGAGCTAGTTGACGAGCTTGTGGCGTTGAGCTTTCTGGAAGCTCTCCGCCATGACAGTCCGCAAGTTCGGCTACGTCGTCGCATTTGCGGGTCTCGTTCTGGTCGCTGCTTGGCCAGTGGTGGCCGCAGCGTACGTGATCAACTATGCGTCACTCACCGCGTGTGTTGAGCGGCTCGCGCTGAGGTAGGTGCCAGGCCGGAGCAATTTTTGTCGGGAGGTGACAGCTCGGCCTCTTCCGTGACGCCCTGCCCTCGTGTTCCGCTTCGCCCCAGTTGCCACTCGGAGCCCCAGCAGGCGCCCATACTTCCGCATCAGGACACGGCTTCTAACGCTCACGGCAATGCGTCCGTTTTGTCCGGACTCTGGCGCTGCTCGGCCCTGCTGTCCGGAGCGCAGGTGAGAGGCTGCACTTCCTCACTGAGTTCTTCTGGAGCCCGCGCGCCGTTGCAAGCCAGGGCCTTCCCTCTAACCGCCAGGCGTACCTCACCTTCACGGCACGCGGGTGCCGCACCTATCCCATACCCAACCTTCTGCCCCTCCGCCTCAGGGCCCGCCTGCCCCGCTGGGCGTGATCCTGTGGGACGCCCACGCCGCCTGGCTGCTGCCCGCGCTGCAGCGCTTCTCCGCGGAGCAGGGGGTGCCGCTGGCCATCGAGCTGGCGCCGCTGGAGGCACTGCCCCTGCGCCTGGGCCTGGGCGGGGATCTGGAGGGCCTGGAGGGGCCCGCGGCCGGGGGCGGCGGAGCGGACGGGGCCGGCGGCGGCGGGGCAGCGCCCTCGGCGGGGCCTGCCGGGCGCTCCGCCGCCGCGCTGTGGCTGTACGCCTCTTCGGCCACACAGGGCCTGGCGCAGGCGGGGCTGCTGGCGGACCTCAGGTGGGGCCGGGGTTGATGCCGGGAGATTGGTAGGGGGATGAGGTCGCTCCCCTTCGACGCCTCACGTGCAAGCTCCGCGTCCCCAGTGTCCAAGCGCGTTTACCGCACATGGCCCCAAGCCCCGCTCCCCTGCTCGCCCGTGAGCTCTTCCCCCCCCCCCCGCTCCCCGCCTCCCCCCCAGCGGCCTGGACCCCGACGCCTCCGCCCTGGCCCCCGCCCTGGCGCAGCGCCTGGGGGCCTACCCACCGGGGGCCCTGGACCGGGGGGGAGGGGCTGCTGCTGCTGGCACCGCCCCCTCCCCCGCTGGCCCCCGCGTGGCTGTGCCGCTGGAGGGCGGGGGCCTGGCGCTGATGGTGCGGACGGACGCAGCGGCGGCGGCGGGGATGCGGGAGGTGCGGCGGGGTGGGGGGTGGGGGAAGGGGAGGGCCTTGGGAGGAGGGGGCCTGGGATCGGGAGGGCAATGGCGTGTGTGGGGCGGGGAGGCTGCAGGAGGCGGGGCCTAACGCCTGCCCCCGTGCTGCAACGCTCGTCTCCGCCCCCCACCACCTCCCCGCTCCCCAGGTGCCCCAGACCTGGACGCAGCTGGCTGACTGGGTGGCGGCCTACCCGCACCGCCGGGCGGAGGCGGAGGCGGCGGGGGGCGGCGGGGCGCAGCGCCTGCCGCCCTACCCCATCTGCGTAGCCCCGGGGCCAGGTGCGTGCGCGGCACCCGCCCGACCTGCCTGCCCCACACCTCTGGGCCGCGCCCCTACCTGAACAGCTGTAACGATCCGGGACGCGTGGCTTGCCGTCCCTTACGCCCTCTTACAACCCCCCCCCGCTCCCCTTCCCCTCCCTCCCCTCCCCCCCCCTCAGGCGGCTCCAGCGAGGCCTGGCTGCAGGCCGTGTGGTCCAGCCTGGCGCAGCTGCGGGGCCCCGAACACCCCACGCACTTCCTCCCGGCAGCCCCCGCCGCCGCGCCCTCCCTGCGGCCCCTCATCGACTCCCCAGCCGCGGCAGCCGCACTGCGCATCGCCGCACAGCTCAGGGCCGCAGCGGCGCCCGAGCCGCAGCCCGAGGGGGCCGGGGCCGGGGCGGCCCCCGCTGGCCCCGGCCTGGGCAGCGGCGCCTTTGCGCGGGGGGAGTGCGCCGTGGCGCTGGCGGGCTTCACGGCGCAGATGCGGGTGGGGGAGGGGGGGGCAAGAGATGGGCGGATGCACATGAGGGCTCTGCATGGTTTGCGGGGTGCGGGGCCTGTCTTGGGGCTAGAGAGGCTGCCGCGCATTCCTGGTTACCCCGGGGCTGGCCCCATTGCTGACTGGCTTCTGGCGCCTCCCACCGCTCATCCCCTCACCCAACCCCCCACCCCACACGCCACCCCTCAGCTCCTGGCCACGCCCTCCGCCCGCGCGGCCCTCAACGTCAGCGCAGTGGCCCTGGCGCCCCTGCCGGGCTCCGAGCTCTACTGGAGGCCCCCCTCCCAGCCCCTGCCCGCCTCCCCACCCCTATCCGGCGCCGGGGCCTTCGTCGAGGCCGATGCGGCGACGGAGGTGGACGAGGCGGGGGCTCCCGCGTACGCCGCCTCCGCCCCCTCCCCGCTGTCCCGCTGTACGCCCTGCGCCTGCCCCCACGCAACGGACGCCTCCGCCCCCGGCGCCGCACTGCCGCTGTCCGCCCCGGAGACCTGGGCTGAGCGACTGGCGGCCGCCTCCGCCGCTGCCTCTGCGGCGGCGGCGGCGGTGGCAGGGACTGGCGGCGTTGGATCCAGCGGCGCTGACGGTGCTGCATGGGCAGCCTGCTCCTGGGACGACGCGGGGGAGGGCAGTGGAGAGGGGCTCCAGGAGGGCGGCAACAGCGCCCCTGCTGCCCCCTCGGCGCTCCCCCTCCTCGTCAACCGGGCGCCCCTGCTGTCCCCTGCGCTGCTGGTGGGGGGCGTCAGCTCCAGGTGAGGGCCGGGGCTGCGTGGCGGCACAGGGGTGCGGCAAGGGAGGTCAGACAGCGTCCGCCCTCGCAAGCAGCCCAGCTGGGGAACGCCGGGGCAGGGCCTTCACGACCTCATTGTCATCCATGCAATCGCTGTGCTCCCGGCAGACCTGCCTCGCCCCTGACAGCCTCTTTGCCTCCCCGCTCCCCATTCCTCTCAGCGCACCCCCTGTGATGGCGCTGCTCGCTTGGCGCGCCCTGGCGGCCCTGGCAGCCCCCCAGCCCCCCGGGGACACCGCCGGGGCAGCCGAGGCCGCCCCCCTGCGCTGGGCCCTCCCCCCCCGCCCCTCCGCCCTGGACCCGGGTGACCCCGCCTGCCTCAGCGCCTGGGCGTCCGCGGGGGTGCCCCCGAGGGCGGCCCGGCAGGCGCTGCCGCTGCTGCGGGCGGCCTGGGCGCACCCCAACCTGGCCCTGGGGCTGGGCATGGCGGGGCACGGCCCCTACAGGCAGGTCTAGTGCAGGGGGTGGGGGGCTGTCTCTGCGCTGGAGGGGGTGCTCGTAGGGGGCAGAGTAGGGCACAGGGAGGGTAGGGGCGGGGATGTCCGCTCTCCACTCGAGGTGGCCTGACCAGACGCCAAACCTCCCCCCTCCCCCTCCCCCCATCCTCCCTGCCCCCTAGCTCCCGCCTGGCCTCGCTGCTGGACGCCGCCGCAGCGGGCGCCGTGGCAGCGCCGCCCTGGAGCTCCGCCGCCGCAGCGGCAGCCACGCAGAGGGACCCCCGGGGGGAGACCGCGGGCGCCGCCGCCAGCCCCTCAGCGGTGCCGCTGGCGGCGGCGCTGGCGGAGGCGGCAGCTGACCTGGCGGCCCGCTACCCCGCACAGGTGCGACTGGGGCCTGGGTGCTGGGGCCTGGGGAAATGCAAGCGCCTCCTGGGGCTACGCAGCCCCAGCAGGGCATGGCTTGCTGGCTACTCACTGCGCCCCACTCCGCCTCCGCCTCACCCCACATCCTCCCTCAATCCCCTCCTCTCCGCCCCGTCCCCCCATCCCACTGCCCCCAGACCTACCTGCCCCTCTACCGGGTCTCCCTGGGCCTGGGGGCGGCCGAGCGCCCGAACGACTCCGGTGGGCAAGGGGGGCAGGGGGTTGGGCAGGGGGGGGCAGGGGGGATCAAGGTGCATCTAGGGGCTTTGGCACTGTTCGTATGCACGGGCGCTGAGGGGCGTGTGCAAAGCAGCCCTTGCCAACCCTGTTCGCGTTTGCTCTCTTCATCGGCCTGACCCCTGCCAATGCCCCCCTCCTCCCACGTGTCCCCCTCTCCGGCCCACTGCACAGGGCAAGTCTCCATTGGCCGCGCCCCACCCCCTCCCCCCGCCCCTGGCGCAGCCGTGGACGCGGCCGGGGAGGCCGAGCTGCACCGCTGGGCTCCGGCGCTGGTGGGGGGCCTGGCGGGGGCGGCGGCACTGGCGGCTGCGGTAGCGGCGGCGGTGCTCCTCGTCCGCCGGCGCCGCTGCGGCGGCTGCGGCGGCTGTGGCAAGATGGCGGCGGCGGTGGCGGGTGCTGCGGAGGCGGCGTGCGGCGGCCGGGGCTGCCTGGACGCTGGGGGTGGGGGCGCTGGGGCCGCTGCCGCTGGCGGCGGGGGCTTGGGCGGTGGCGGGCGGCGCGGGGTGCTGGTGCCCCGGCCGGGGGTGGAGGTGGCGCTGGTGTGCACCGACATCGAGGTGGGGGGGGGGGCTTGCAGTGAGGGGCAGGACTGGGAAGGCGGGGACGGTGTTGTGAGGAGTGCACGTCACGGCTCGCAACCGCATGAGGTACCGGCAAGCGCCGCCCCCGAGGGCCCTTGCCCACTCCTTTGTCCGCGCTCCACCTTGCCCGCCTGTGACCCCCCTCCCGCCCCCCAGTCCTCCACCACGCTGTGGGAGCTGCTCCCCGCGGACGTGGTGGCGCGGGCGCTGGACGCCCACCACCGCACCGTGCGGCGCCTGGCGCTGAGGCACGGGGGGTACGAGAGCGCCACGGAGGTGCGGGGGGGGGGGGTCAGGGGTCAGGGGGAATGGCCGGCAGATGAGGGGCGCAAGTCCAGGCCGGGAGAGAGAAATGGTGTGTTTGGAGTTTGTTGGTTGGCCATGCTCGGGGGCGCACGGACAGAGGTCCGACCCTGACAGTGCCGGTCTGTCTCTCCCCCCCTCCCCCCCCCAGGGTGATTCGTTCGTGCTGGCCTTCCCCACGGTGCGCTCCGCAGTGGCCTTCGGACTGGAGCTGCAGGTGGGGGGCGGGGGTGCGGGGGGGGAAGGAGGGGTGCGTGTGGAGGGGGCCTCGTAGGGGGAGGGGGCGCCCGGCGCGCGAAGGGTTTCGGGGGCGGGGGATGCGGAGCTCTGGACAGAGCGCGGCCCTCAGCTGCGCCTCCGCCCTCCCCCTTCCCTCCCCCTTCCCTCCCTGGCATCGGCGCGATCCCGCTCAGCAATCAACACCCCTTCCCTCCCCCTTCCCTTCCCCCCTAGGCTCAGCTGCTGGCTGTGCCCTGGCCCCGGCAGCTGCTGGAGCAGGAGGTGAGGGGAGGGGGGGCTCACTACCCCGTTGGAGGCGCCGGGCTGGCGACGGGGATGCCGGTACTTCGCAGGGGTGCGTAAGGGGTCTATGTGTAGGTGCGATGGGTCCCAGTCGGACAGGCCATGTGGAAAAGACGGTTGCTGTGGCAATGCCGGCGGTGTGGCGCCTCAAGCCACGGCCACTGTATTGGGTACCTGTCCGCCCTGCCGCTGACAATGGCCCACCATCCTTCCGTGTGCACCCCCCCCCAGATCTGCCGCCCCGTCTACACGCGCCTGCCCCCGGGCTACCCCTTCAGCCACGCAGCCGCCGCCGCCACGGGCCCCTCGGGGCCGGCCCCCGGCACCGCCGCCCCCGCCCCCACCGACACCGGAATGCGCTGGCCCCCCGCCCCGGGCATGCACGGCCCTGCGGCCGACGCCCCTGCGGCCCCCGGGCTGGCCTCGGGGGCGGGGCTCCGCAACACGGCCAGTGGGGCCGGGTTCGGGGGCACGGGGGGCGGTGCGGGCGGCGGCTGCGACCACCTGCCGGGCTTCCGGCGGGGCGGCGTCACGGGGCCCGGCGGGGGCGGCGGCCGCAGCGCCCTGCTGCACGCCCTCACCTCCCTCAGCGGCTCGGGCCGCGCCGTCGCGACCGCCGCCCTCAGCGCCCTGGGCGGAGGCGGCAGCGCACCCCGCCTCCCCCCGCCCGCCCTCTCCTCCTACACCCCTCGCTCCGTGCGCTACGCTGTTGCCCCGCCCGGCGCCTGCGCCTGCGCCACCGCCGCCACCGACACCTCCACCGCCACAGCCACCGTCACCGTGGACGTCTCCTCCTCCAACGCCTTCGCCCACGCCCCGGCCGCGTCCTCCCCCGTCAGCGACCCCGAGTCCCCGCCCCTGCACCCCCCGCCCCTGCCCCGTTCCCTGCCGCGGACCCGCCCCGGCGCTGCCGCCAGCAGCCACCTGTACCCGGGCGAGGGCGGCCTGCCCCCCCTCCCCGCCACCCCCACCCCCAGCGTCTCCACCCCGGGTGCAGTCGCCACAGTGCCCAGTCCCCGGCACCCAGCCGCCGCCGATGACCCAGCGCTCAGCCCCTTCGCCCCCTCGGGCTTCTGGGCCGGCGGCGGTGGGGCAGCGGGCGCCGCTGCGCCCGGCGGCGGCCCGGCGGTGCGCTGGCTGGACCGCTGCCGCAGCGCTGACCACGCAGCGGCCCTCGCGGCTCTCATGCCGCCGGGGCCGGGGCTGGTGCCGGGGCTGGGGCTGGGCGCGGAGCGCAGTGGTGGCCTGCCGGCTCCTGCGCCTGCGGTGGTGCCTGCGGCCGGTCAGGGCCTGTTGCGGGCCGGAGAGTGGGGCTGGGTGGCGCCCGGGGCCGGTGGGGAGGGCGATGGCTGCCCAGGGGCTTGCCGGGTGCGCCCCGAGTCCCTGTTCGGGGGCGCTGCGGGGACCGCCGCGGCCGGGGCGCGGGCCGCTCCCCATCTGGTGGCCTGGTCGCCCGTCAGCCCCGACCCCTGCCCCGCGGCCGCCTGGGACCCCCTCGGCCTGCCCTCGGCGGGCCTCGCCTCGCCGCCGCCCCCCCAGCCGCCGCCCCCCTGCACCCCCATGGATGCATTCAGCGGCACCGACCGCTACCCCGGCCCCTTCACCTGCCAAGACCCCAGCCAGTACCCTTACGTAACCCAGGCCGTAGTCTCAGGCCCAGGTCCTGGTGCGGGCTCGGGCACGGGCCCCGCCCTGCAGGGCCTGTTGGGGCCCCGCTACTGCACACTGGGGCCACGCGGCGACACCCGCGGCTCCGTGGGCTCTGGGCTGGGGGGGCTGGCCGGCTGGGAGGCCGAGGCGGTGGGACGCGGGGGCTACTCTGCTGTGTATGCGAGCTCCGCCGTCTCAGGCGGCACCCTCGCCGCGGCCGCTGCGGCGGTGGCGCGGGCGGAGACGTGGGGCTGGGGCGCGGAGGAGGTGGACGACGTGGCAGCGGCCTTCGGGCTCACAGCCACAGGGTACACAGGGTACGGAGGCCTGGGCCTGGGCCCGGGACCCGGCGTGGGCCCGGGCCCGGGACCCGGCCTGGGCGGTGTGTTTGCAGAGCTGTACTGGTCCAACGCCAGCCACGCCATCGCCACCGCCACCGCCGCCTTCGCCAGCGCCATTGGGGCGAGCGTGGGGGGCCCAGAGGCGGCCCCGGGCAGCCCCGGTGCGGACGAGCCCGGGGGTCAGCCGGCGGGGGCCTGGGCGCCCCTGGCCGCTGCCGGCCCCTGCGCTGCGGACAGCGGGGCACAGGTCCGCACGCTGGGTGCCACCATGCGCGCTGCGGCCGCCGGCGAGGGCGGGGCGGCGGAGGCGGGGCCGCGGCGGCTGCTGTTCAGGTGAGGCGCGGCGCGGTGGGGGTGGCTCGAGAGGGGTTGCGCTGTATGTGCTTTCTGACGTCCGGCCCTCGCTTCGGCTCACGGACGTTCCTCCCTGTCCTGCCCCCCTGCCTCCGCAGGGGCCTGCGCGTGCGAGTGGGCATCTCCCTCGCTCGTCCCGCCCCCGCCGAGCTGCAGTACAACGCCGCCGCCGCACGTATGGTGTACGGCGGTCCGTGCGTGGTGGCGGCGCGGGCCACGGCCGACGCCGCGCAGGGGGGCTGCGTGGTACTGTCGGGGCGGGCGCACGCGGCGCTGGCGGCCGAGTGCAGCGGGCTGGGGGGCAGGCCGCCGGGAACGCTGGTGGGTGGGTGGGGGGACTGTGGTGGCAAGGGGTCTGCGTGGTGTGGTGACGAAGGGATGACCTGTGACTGAGCACACCTCATGCGTTTGCTCCTTCTTGCTCTGCCTTGGCTTCCTGTGCCCTCGCTGCGTGTCCCGCTCTCCCCTTACCTGTACCATACATGACCTCCCCCTGAATTCCTCCCCCACCCTGCCCCCACCCCCGAAGGTGCTCCAGCTAGGAGTGACGCAGGCGCCCCCACCGCCGCCCACCCCACCGCCCCGCGCCCAGCCGCCCTCGTGGCACCACGCCGCCCTCGCCCTCGCCTCGCCACACGACGCGAACGGCCCCACTGGCGGCGGCACCCCGCTGCGGTACAGCCTCGACCCGGGCCCGCCCTACCGCAGCCGCCCCACCTCCGCAGCCTCAGGGTCAGCAGCCTACCGCCACAGCTACGACCACAGCCGGCCCTCCCCGCCCTCGCCGCCGCTGCACCGGCTCCCGCCGCCCCCGCCCTCCGGCACCCCCGGCTCACGGCGCGACGAGCCCTTTCCCGCCGGCCCCCACGCCCTCCCCCTCAGCCCGGAGGCCTCCCCGGTCCGCCCCGTGTCGTGGGACCTCCTGCGGCCGGGAGGCACGCCCACCCCTGCAGGGGGCGGGGGGCAGTGGAGGGACGAGGGCGCTGCGGACGGGACGCCGCGCACCGCCCGCGGCCCCTGGCCCAGCCCCAGCCCCAGCACCCGCGCGGCGGCCACCCCCAGGCTGGCCAAGGCCGCCCCCCGCACCCCCGCCCCCTCCGCCCCCGCCCCCGCCCCCTCCCCCGACCAGCTGCTGGGCCTGGAGCGGCTGTTCTGTGTGACCTCGCCGCTCCTCGCCCCCCGCCTGGCGCTGCTCCCGCCCCCGCGCCTGCCCAAGGAGCGGCCGCTGCTACAGGTGCGGGCGGGCGTGTGGGGCCAACAGGCGCGGTGGGGCGGCGAGGATGCCCCACTACTCCAATGACGCTCACGCCCTTGCCCCACCCACTCATCCCTCTTCGTGACAATCCCACCTTCGCGCCACCTTCCCCTGCTCCCCCCCCCCCCGCCCCCCCTGCAGGACGTGTACGCCGCCCCCCTGGGCCGCCTCAGCCTGGCCGTGGTGCGGGTGCCGGCGGCCGCAGAGCTGCTGGCCTGGGGCAGCGCTGCGGAGGGGGGAGGGGGCGGGGCGGGACCCCAGGGCCCCGCCCCCACCTCCGCCTCCGCCGCGGCCGAGGCTCTGCGGCTGCTGCTGGGCACTGCGGCGGCGGCACTGGCCCGAGTGGATGGGGGCTACCTGGTGAGGAAGGGGCGGGGGTAGGGGTTGCGGGGGACAGGTGGGGGATGGCGTGGCTGCATCCTCCTCGCGTCCAGTCCGGCGTCTCAAGGCCTGCCTCCTCCTATCCTGGCCCCGTCCCTCCCCAGGTGTCCGCCTCGCCCGGGGAGCTCCGCGCCGCCTTCCCCCACCCCTTGGCCGCGCTGGGCTGGGCGCTGGGGCTGAGAGCCGAGCTGCTGGCGGCGCCCTGGCCGGTGGGGAGGGCGGGGGCGGGAGCAGGCTCGGGTGCAGCTGCCGGGCCTGTTCGCATGGACGCTCTGCCGGGGCCCGCCCAGCGGCCTTCGCTTTTCCATTAGGTCTCCGGTGAGCCCTGAACGCGAGCTGTTTTCGTTCCCTCCCCCCCTCCCCCCCTCCCTCCCGCCCCTTCTCAGGAGGAGCTGCTGGCCCACGAGCTGGGGGAGGCCGTGTGGCTGCCGGAGGGGGAGGGAGAGGGAGAGGGCGGCACAGACCGGGAGGGCCGGGCGGGGGAGGAGGCGCCGGGGCTGGGCTCGCCGCGCGCCAGCGGCCTGGGCCTGAGCGGGCGCCGGAGCTCCCTGGCCGCCCTCAGCCGCGCAGCCTCGCGCGACCGCAGCAGCTTCGGGCACCGCCCCCGCCCGGGCACCGGCACCTGCACGGCCGCGGGCAGCGTCACCGGCACGGGGCCCTTCCAGCGCCCCCCCAACCTCAGCAGCAGCGGGGTCCCCGCCGGCGCCTGCTCCACCCCCAGCGGCGGCGCGGGCGGGCCCCCCGCTGTGCCCCGCTCCGGCCGCCGCGCCTCGCTGCCCACCGCGGCTGCGCTGGCGGCGGCCTGGGATGCGCTCGTGTCCCGGGCGTCTGCCCACCCCCCCACCGTGCCATGCGGCCCGCAGAACAGGTGCGCGGGAGGGAGGGCGCACGCTCGCACCGCCCCCGGTCTCTCTGGCCGTGCCAGGCGGGGCAGTCCCTCTTCAGGTCCTGGTGCCCTCTCACCCCTGCCCTCACTGCCGCCGCTCCCCAGGCCCTCCACCGCCCGCGCCCCTGCGCCCCGCCCCGGCCCTGGGCTCCCGGGGGCCGACACAGGGCCGACCCCCGGCGCCCGCCGAGGCCGCTGGAGTGTCGACATAGGTGGGTGGCTGGGGTGCAGCGGGCGGAGGATGCAGCGCCGTGTGTCCCTGCCCCTGGCTCTCACCCGCGCATGATAGCCCCTGGCCACCTGACCGTGCAAATGGCACCGCTCAACTTGCGCGGAGAGACAGTCACTCCTATCACCACCACCCCTATCCCTCTTGACCGCCCCCTCAGACCCAGAGGCCCTCCAGCCCGTGTCACGGCAGCCCGCCGCCGCGCCCCTGCGGCGCCACCGCCACTCCATCGACATCTGCCCGCAGGGACCCCGCCCCTGCCCCCACCCCCGCACGCACACGCTGCCCCACCCGGAGCCGCAGCCCCAGCGCCGGCCGTCCACACAGCCCCCGCCCCCAGCGCACGTCCCCCGGCCCCCACCCCCGCCGCCCCCGCTGCAGCCCCTCGCCACCCCCATGGCCCTCGCCGCAGCGCTGCGCCTCACCTTCAACCACCGCCCCGACCGCCCCGCCTCCCTCGCCGCCCCCGCCCCGTCCTTCCGCCCCTGGGGCGGGCGACGGCGCAGCCTCGACTGCCGCCCGGGTCCCCAGGGGCCACCGGGGCCAGGCGCTGGCGGAGCCCACGAGGCTGTCGCGGAGGCAGCTGTGGCTGAGGCGGAGGCGGAGGAGGCGGTGGCCGAGGCCCCTGCGCGCGGCCTGGCTGCCCTGGAGGCTCTGGCCTGCCACCTGGCCTCCACCTCCCCCTCGGCCGCTGCAGCCCAGGCCGCGGACGCAGCGCGGGAGGAGGCCGTGGAGATGGAGGATGCGGCGGCGGAGGGGGTGGAGGACGGGGTGGAGGAGGTGGCGGCGGAGGGGCCCGCAGTCGACCCGACCCAGGCCCAAGCCGACGAGGGCGCCGCCGGGCTGGGCCCTGGGGAGGCACAGGGCTGCCTCGAGGGCCAGCCCGAGCCTACGGGTTCAGTGCTCGGGGCTTTGTGGGGCCCAGTGGAGGCGGCTGCTGACGTCGGCTGGCAGGCCCGGGCCCCGGCCCCTGCAGTGCTCGTGCCGTTGCCAGCGCCTGCGGCTGCCGCGGTGCCGCCGCGGCTGGGTCTGCTGCGCGTGCCCCAGCCGGGCCAGGCGCCGCCGCTGCCCTCGCCCGTGTGGGCCGCCCTGCCTCCGGAGGGCACACCTTCGCGCGGGCGGCTGCTGCTGAGGGGCCTCAGGTACGGGGGGCGTGCGGGCTCGGGAGCCCCACTCTTGCCGTCACTTCATGGCGTTTCTTTGCACCGACCTTCTTTCGAGTGTCCCGACAATCAGTCAAGCAAAGCCACTGCCCATCCCCCCCCCCAGGATCCACGTGGGTGTGTCCACCGGCAGCAGCGACTGGGCGGTGTCGGCCCGGAGCCACGCCCTGACCTACACGGGCAGGCGAGCGGGGGGCGGGGCGGCGGGGCTGAGGCGAGGGATGAGACTGTAGCGCAGGGGGCACTCAGGGTACCTCTCGAGGGCCGCTGTCCCGAGAGACCCCGCTGCACCCTGCGCCCTGTCATCCCTGCGCTCGGCCTCAAAACCCCCCTCCCCGCACCTGCCCCCCCCCTGCCCCCCACCTCCAAGGCTGGTGTCCCGAGCGGTGCGGCTGTCCATGGTGGCGGCCAGCGGCCAGGTGCTGTGCGACGCAGCCACGCAGCGGCAGCTGGCGGCGGAGGCGGCGGCGCGGCAGGCGGCGGCGGCGGCGCGGCAGGCGGCCGAGGCGGAGGGCGTCAACCCGGGCGAGGGCCAGGCAGCGGAGCAGCCGCGTCCCAGCCTGGACCGCCAGGCCGCACCGCAGGCCCTGCCCCAGGCCCTGCCCCAGGCCCCGGCCGACGGCGCCCGCCCCGGGGCGTGGTCCACTCTGCGCCGCCACCTGAGCCTGCGGGAGCCCCGAGTGCGCCAGGCGCCGCAGTCGCCGCCCCCAGAGCCGGCGTCGGGCGGCAACGCAGCCAAGGCCGCGGCCCTCTCTGCTGACGTGGCTGCGGCCGGGGGCGGGGGCTGGGCGGGGTCTCTGCGGCGCTGCGCCAGCCGCCTGGAGGGGCTGCTGGGGCCCCACGGGGCCGCGTGGACCCCTCTCGGCGCCGAGCCCGAGCCCGCCACCCCCGCCCTCGCCGGAGCGGTGCCGCTGCCCGCCCTCGCCGGAAGCCTCGGCGCCCCAAGCGCCGGCCCCAGCCTGGGCACTGAGGCTGGGGCGGGGGGCAGGAGCGGCGGCGTCCTGGCAGCGGCGGCCCGCCTGCTGCTGCCTGTTGCGCACTCAGCATGGGTCGAGGAGCCGCCCCTGCCCGCGCCCCACGCCCCGGCCCCGTTGCTGCCCCCGGCGGCCCCCGCCGCTCAGCTCTACAGCGCGGGGGCAGCCAGCGGCGGCTGCGGCTCGCCCGCACAGGAGGCCTCCGCCTCCCTCCCGCGGGGCGCCGCTCCCTGCGCCGCCGCCTGCGCCTCGCCGGCCCGTGGCACTCCCAGCTGGGACGGCGGCGGCGGACTAGGAGGAGGCGGACTGGGAGGCGGACTAGGCGGGGGCGGCGGAGGGCGGCTGGGCGCTGAGGACCTGTCGCTGATGCCGCTGGCCCCCCCGGGCAACCACCGGCTGAGCGGGCTGTGGGCGCCGCAGGGGGTCTTCGTGTGCGAGTGAGCCCGGGCGGGGAGGAGGGGGCGCAAACGTGGCAGCAGGGCTAGGGGCAGCACATGCGCAGGACCGTCCCCGTGCACATGCCGGCAACCGTGCCCCCCATCACGCTCCCCGCCCCCTCCCCTCTGCCCCCGCCTCCCCCCGCAGGTTCGCGCCCCGTGCAGCCGAGGCCGCGGCTCAGGCGGCGGCTGCACGGTCCCTGGCGCACACACCCAGCCGCGCCACGTCAGCCCTCTGCACGCCGCTGCCCCCCCGCCCCCGCCCGCCGCCCCACCCCGCCGCCCTGTCCACCGCGGCCAGCGGCGTCTGCAGCGGGGGCCCGGGCGCACGCTCCGCCACGGACACGGGCATGGGCACCAGCACGCTCTCGCGCACCGGCACCGGCACCGGGAGCAGCCGCCTGCTCAGCCCCTGGGGCGCGTCGGACGCGACGGGCGGCACCCCCGGCGCCTGGCCCGCCCCCTCCCGGCCGCCCGGCACCCGCCAAGCCCCTCTGGTCCGCACCTTCTCCGCCCACCGGGCCGGGATGCCTGCGGGCGGAGGGGCGGGCGGGTTCACGCCCGGAGCGCTGCGGCGGGGCTTCGGCTCGGGCGCACAGCTGGCGGCGGCCGCCGCTGCGGGCCTCATGGGGCTGTCCCCCTACCACACGGCAGCACCCTACTACTCGTCCCGCGGCCCCACCCCGTCTGCTTGGCCCCAAACCGGTGCTCCGCAGCCGCCACGCCAGCACCTCAAACCGCTCACGCCCTTCCCAGGGCACCATGACGCGCCGCCCGCCGCCCCCGCCCCCCAGCCCCAGTACACGCCCCTGCAGCCGCAGCACCTGCTGCGGCCCCGCGCCCCGCACCCCGAGATCGAGGAGGAGGAGGAGGAGGAGAATACAGCCATGGCCCCAGCCCGGGGCGGGTCGGCTGCGCTGGAGGGCCCCTGGCGCTCGGAGCACGCCCTCCTCGGCACCAGCCCTGGCGGGGCGGGCAGCTCGGGCGGGGCTCAGAGGACGTCGGGTTCTGGAAGCACGCCCACGCCCACTCCCACGCCTGCGCCCCACCCTGGCCTCGCCGCCGCATGGGCGGCGGCGGAGCACCGGACCGGTGTGTCCCCGGCCGTCAGTGTGGCCTCGAGCAACCCCGCCCCGCCCGCAGCCCCGCCTGTGGTCGTGCCCGAGCCCGAGCCCGCGCCCGTGCCCGTGCCGGGGCGCGCGGGGGCCCTGGGCCGAAGCCACTCGGACCGCGGAGCCGCCATTGCGGCACTCGCGGCGGCGGCGGAGCGTGCGGCCCGGCTGGGCGCCTCCCCGTCCTCCCCCTGGCCAGGGCCGAGTGGGGGCACCGGGGGGGCCTTCAGCCCCTTCCTGGCCCCCGCGTATGGCGCTGTGGGCGGCGGCGGGGCTGAGGCGGCCGGCGGCTGCTTCGGCTACGGCTTCTCGCAGGCCGCTGCGGCAGCTGGCACGTCGCCCGGCGGCGGCGGCACCTTCCACAGCGATTGCTTTACGGGGGGCAGTCCCAGCGGCACCGCCACGCTGCTGAGCGCCGGCTCCATGGGCTCCCTGCGCCTGTCCGGACTGTCCGGACTGTCCGGACTGTCCGGTCTGGTCCTGCTGCGGCACCGCTCCTCGCTCGAGGGCTTTGCGCACGGGCCGCACCCCGCCCTGCCCCTGTGTGAGCGGGTGGACGAGGGGGACGAGGGAGCGGCGGATGCGGGCGGCCTCGAGGGCCCCGCCAGTGCCACCCCCAGGGCGCGGGGTCCGGGTGCGGACGCGGAGGGCAGCGTGGGCTGGTGCACGGGCGGGGCCGCAGGGCCGCCAGACCTGAGCCTCCGCGCGGGCGTGGGCGCTCTCGAGAGCGCTGAGCTGTACGCCTCTCCGCCTCAGCGCGGGCAGGGGCAGGGGCAGGAGGTGCGGGCGGCGGAGGCCCAGCCCTTTGATGCGGGTGCAGCCGAGGGTGGAGGCTGGAGTGGGGTTAGGCTAAGGAGCTGGCTGCCGCCTGTCCCGGCCGCGGCTCACGAGCCTGCGCCCCCCGCATCCGCCGCCGCGTCCCCGCCCCGGCCCGTGCCCGTGCTGATGCCCGCCCCGCGCCGCACGCCCAGCAGCTGGCCGCCGCCGCCCTCGGCGCGCATCGAGGCGGCCGCAGCCGCAGCCGCAGCGCCCTTCGCCTTCCCAGCGCCACGCGCCGACCCCTGCGGAGGGGACCTCCGCGAGGGCCCCGTGGCGCAGGAGTGGGAGCGGGAGGCGGCGCTGGCGCGGCAGGGCACATCGGGCTGCGCGGGCGCGGACGCGGCGGAGGCGCGGCCGCGGAACGCCTCCTCCTGGCTGGCCCAGAGCCCGGGCGGTAGCGAAGAGGAGGAGGAGACGGCCGAGGGAGAGGGAGAGGGGGCGGAGCAGGTGGACGGCGTGTTCGAGCTACTCATGTCCCCGCGGCGGGCGCGCGAGGGCCTGCTGGGCTCCAGCGGCAGCGGCAGCGGCAGCGGCAGCGGCAGCTGGGGCCCTGCGGCGGCCGGGGCGGCGGGCTCCCCGGGCGCCCGCGGGGGTGTGCCCTGGCGGCCGCCGCACCCGGGCAGCCCAGGCGGCAGCGCTTGGCCCCCCAGCCACCAGCCGGTGCCCGCGCTGCTCCGACAGCGCTCCCAGCCGCACGCCGCCCCCTCACTGCCGCTGCCGCTGCCCCAGCCGCCGGCCCCCTCCCAGCGCTCCTCCGTGCCGCAGCCCCCGGCGCCTGGGGCCGGGCGCGCCCTGCGCCCCGCGCCGCCGCTGTGCCCCGCCTCGGGGGAGGACAGCGCCCACCTGGGTGACTCCCCGGGCAGTGCCGGGGGGGAGCACCTGTCCCCGCTGCAGCCCCACACGGGCAGCAGCGCCCTGGCCCCGCCCTCCCTGGCGGCGCTACCGCAGCTGAGCGCCCCCGGCTCCGAGGCCAACAGCCCCCGGCGGCTGCTGAGGGAGGGCGACAGCCCGTGGCACAGCCGCGCATGGGAGGAGGCGCCGGAGCCAGCAGCGGCCTCGCTCGCTCGGGGGGCCGACGGGGGAGCTGGCGTCTCGTTCCCGCTCGTCGCCCCTGCGCCGCCCGTGCCCGGGGTGCGGTGGATGTGGTAATATGTGTTGGCAGCGTAGGGGAGGCCGGAAGCAGCGGACCTGTGTCGGGGAGAGGACGGCGCACGCAGCGAGGGCATGGGAAAGGAAGAAATCGCCGGGCTGGTCACTGTAGCGCATTACTATACAATCTCATACAAGCCAGGGTAAGGTTGCTGCAACTGGCGTGCGCAACCGCGCGCCAGATTCATGCCGGTGCTACCGTACAAAATGAACCTTTTTGCCTGCGGGCCTGCAACCCCCTAGTTGGGTGCTTGTCTTCCACGCGCTCGTCCTAAGCAAGCGGGGCTCGAAGCTAGCGTCCGGGCTGCAATTGACGCCGACAGAACGCGTGGTGCGAGGGTTGTGCGCCGCTGTTGGGCCAGGGTCTTACACCAGCCCACACACGAGGCGTGGCTGCAGAGTCAGCTCATCTAGAGATTCCTTGTTTGGGGGTAGGGTGAGATACGTACTGCCCCAAGGACGATGTACACATGTATTTGGCTGTCGCGCGGGTTGCATGAGCTGTTACTGCTTAGCAAGGCGCAGGGGCAACGGAGCTCATGGTCTGCCTTACCAATATGGCTTGTGACATAAGACGGGCCTACTTTCTGTCGGCAAAGCCATGACACCCGGGACGCCCCCTCCTGCCAGAGGAGGTGAGCATTCATTCCGCCCGGGGACACGCACGCCGGCCACCTCTTTGTTGGGCCCCTAACTGTCGTGTCCCTCTAGCTTGGCGTGTTGTTACGCCGGCAGCCTGATGCTGCCGACTCGCGTTTGGCCCTACACCGTTCCTGTGTGGTTTCCCAGCCCGCAGTTGGCGTGTTAGCTGTTAACTTGAGGATGCTTGGTACAACTTTACAAAGCGGAGGCTTTGGCAGCAGTAATTGCAATCGAATCCTCGGGTGGAGACGACCTATATATGTCACGGTAGTGAGACATTTTTGTGGGGACGGGGAGCTTCACCTCCAAGCTTTGGAGCTGGTCTGCAGGGCCCGGGCTCCCCTCCCTTGCCTGGGCATTCTTATTGTTGCGAGGGAGTTCGAGGGCTGATCGAGATGGTACTGGTTGAAATGATGGGATGGCTTGCCGGCCATGTATGGCACGCACGACCGCGGCAACCCTCCCGTCTGCAACTGAGACAACGGGCAATTGTCTACCAATAAGGACCAACAAGAATAATCAAGGTCGTGGCGTCCGATTGGAGCCTGCAGGGTGCAGCGCGGACTGCATGTCAAGTCTGCACCTGCTGGGGCAAAGGCTGGCCCATGTATTGCGCAGTTCTTGGGACCCCGCAGGTGTTCTCATGTGGGACACGACACGGGTTGCACGGCAGATCCAGGGGCCGTCTGCCCTTGGACCGCGGCCCTGGGGTGCAGCCTTGCAGCAGCCCACCCCTAGACGGGGTATTCATGGCAGTGTTTGTGTGGGGCAGATTTTGCTGTTTGGGTTGATGTGGCCGGGACCGGATGTCGAAAGATGACTTGATGGCTTGCATGTCTATCTGTGATGCCTTCAGCGGGGCAATCTTGCCACCCTGCGTGACAACCAGACATGCTACGGGTATTGGTCCACGGCAATGGCACACGAATAAGGTTATGGCAGGAAACATGGTGTGGGATTGCAGCTGCCTCATCTTGATGCCTGGGTATGGCGCTGCAGTCTAGCTCTGGCCGCAAGCGGATGCTGGACCGGTTGGACAGCCCTGGTCTCCAAATAAAAGGCTCCAGATTCATGGCGCGGTCGTAAGCGGGATAGCCATGGTGCAGGGCTTCTCCTCGATGTTGTGTTTCGTATGCGGGCGCTGTGGGCTGGGACCCGCCGCCCTGGGCACTACTACGAGGTTGCAGTGAGGACGACAAGGGGGCAAAGTGCGGGTAAATACCTCGCTCGTTGCAAATGTGAATGCTTCCGGCCGCCACCTACTGCACCGCCACCCTCGGCCCACAGTCTCAGCTGCCCCCGTCTCACTACAAGGCCAGCCTGGGCGACCAACGACACCTGTCAACACTGCCTCTCGCCAGCCACCGCCCATCTATGTACGTAGCGCACCCGGCCCCTCAGCAGCACGGGAGGGCAGCCCCCCCTTCGGCCATGCCTGGGGCCACCCCCGACAGCTACCTGCAGCCCCTCTCCGCCCACTCCGCATCACATGGTGGCCACTCCTCGCTACTCGCCTGTTTATGCTACTGCATGCCGCGGTTACTCACCCATACATGCTCCTCAGGTGCCGCAGTATGGAACTCGCATCCCGCCCGCGGCTATCAGAGATAGATAGATATGGAGACAGTTGTATGCATGCACTTGAATTCTGCTGAGCTAAACTCATGCTTATAACCTTACTTACACTACCTCAATACCCACGCCAGGCGCCTCGACCTTGTCCATCAGACCTAACACCCGCCCGCATCAAAGTGCCTGCCTGCCCCTGCTGCACCCGGCCCCGCGCCCCCACGTGGCCACCAGCGGGATAGGACTGGACCGGACCGGACAGGACAGGACCAGAGAGGAGAGACTGAGACCAGACCGGCATGCAAACATAGCAAAGGAGACAGGAGATCACCTTATGAGTCCCACCATGCATGGAAAGGGTCATCACATATCGTTGAGCAGGAAGGCAAGCCCCCGGCCGCTAAGCGTGCCAGAGCCATTCGCGCACGTCCCGTTCGTTTGCCGCCGCATAGGGCTCACCTAGCAATCGAAGCCTCAGGCAGGCCCCTCCAACGCCAATCCCCGGTGTCCCACCACCGCATGCTGAGCCACGCACACACTGCAGGCCCCACCCACCCGCCCCCGCCCCCAAGGCACAGCACCGCCGCCACAACCTTGCGGGCCCACACACCATCCACCCAAGCCGCGCAACCCTGCTTGCCTCCAGCCCCTCAACCCTGGTGTCGCTGCTGCGCCCTCCGCCGGGTGGCCGCCCCCTCCTCCTCCCTCGGTGGCGATGTGCACGCACAGACACAAAGTGATCATGGACCCCACAGAGGGGCCACAACGCAAATACCATGAAGTGGCTACGAGTGATGAGGCCGGGCCACAAGAGGCATGTGAGCGGCTCGCAGTGCTCCAGGCAATGAGAAACGCCCACACAGCGCAAGCAGAGCACTCCAAGCAGTGGTGTAGCAGAACGTCGAGCCGCGGACCTACCCGAACACCCGCCAAAGGGTTGGAAAACATGGCCACACAAGAGAGGCCCCCAAGCAGACAAGAAACAAACATGCTGGCAACGAAGGGTGGCCCGTTGTCAACACATCGCATCCTCCAGTATTGATTCGGCTATTCAGCAGGTGTAAGATCTGGCATGACAGCCACAGACATCCAGAAGGTACCAGTATTCCGTCAAGATTCGCCCTGTGCAAGGTGTGCGTTCAGGCCCCTGACTCCTGCGCCTCTAGCGGTGTGCGTATGATGCCTTGTGCAGCGATGAGGGGAATGCATGCTTCGAGTGTGCAAAAAGAACTCCTAGACTGTCTTCCTAGACCAAACAAGAAACACCTCCAAAGTTGCGTGCGATCCATGAGCCACCCATCTTTCGTACTTGGCCCTTTCCCTCGCCCATCCGGCTGCCCAAGCGTTGACCATCAGGATGCCTGCCCGGGCCTGAGGACCGCCACGCTGGCTTGATCCCGCCTCCAGACCCGGGACCCCAGGCTTCCCCGCGGTGTTGGTGTGCGTCTAGCTCTACAAGCCATTGTGGTGCGCATGTAGAGATTATGGTTCTCCGAGTTCAGGTCAAACGTCAAGCGATGGCGGTTCGTGTTCTCCAGATGGTGTTCCCAGCGTCCCATCGGGCGTGCGTCGGCACTTGTACACATCCTCCCGCACCTGGCCTGGTCGAGCCTGGGCCCAGATGCCAACGCAGACCCTGCTGTGCATGCGGTGTTGCCTCTCGCCCACACCACTTCTCCTCCTGGTGTCATGTCCCGTCCCTCAGGCGGTGGCCTCCAGGAAGGCCTCCAAAAACTCCTCCGAGGGAGTGGCGCAGCGCAGCAGCGGCGGCTGCAGGGCGCTTCCCGTCGCCCCCGCAGCCGAGGGGCCCGCGCCGCCAGCAGCAGCAGCGCCCAGCTCCGCGGCGGCGGCAGCGGCACCGGCCGGCGCGCCTGAGTGCCAGGCGTGCAGGGAGGTGGGCACGCTAAAGGAGCGGGGCCCAAACGTCGCTGCCGGGCCGGCTGGCCCGGGCAGGAAGGAGCCCCGGCTGAGCCGGCGGGGTGGGGCCAGGGCCGCGCTACCCGCACCGCCCTGCACAGCCCCCGCGGCCCCGCCCCCTGCGTCTCCTCCGCCGTCCGAGTCGAAGCACAGCTCCGCCAGCCAGTCCTCCTCGACCTCCTCGGGCAGGGCCGAGGCACCGGCGGCACCGGCGGTTGCGGCGGGGGGCGGGGCGGCGGCGGCGCGGGCTGGGCCGGCGGCGGGGCCGGGCGCGAAGTGGCTGCCAGCGCTGGGGCGTGCGGTGGACGCCATGCGGCGCTGCGCCTGCTCAGCACGCAGCGCACGCATGCGGGCGAAGTAGTCATCGCTGGGCCCAGGGCCGCCGCGGGGGCCACCCGAGCCCGCGCTGCCCGAGTGGCGCATGGCAGCGGGCGGAAGGCCCAGCGGTGAGCGGGCCGGGCGCGGCGCGGGGCCTTGGTAGTTGGGCGGCGGTGGCAGCGACAGTGGTGGCGGGAAGTGCATGGGGCCGGCGGAGAAGGGGCCTGCTGGGAAAGAGTAAGGCAAGGGCCAGTGAGGCTTGCGTGGAGCAGACGCCAAGGATGCACGCGGGATCAGTTTAACCACCATGCACCAGTATGACTTGTGCTCACCTGGAGGCGGCACCCGCGGTCCTCCGCCGACGGCCGCTGCCACGGACTCTGCCGCCGCAGCCGCCTCGGCCGCGGCCGCCCTCGCGCGCTGCGTGCACCTCAGCAGCCCCTCATGCCGCACCGCAATGTCCAGCAGCGACCGCACCACCCCCACCGGCAGCGACACGCGCCCGCCGGCGGTGGCGCCAGACAGAGCCGCCAGTGCGGCCTCCAGCGGCGACCTGGCCTCGGCGCCACCAGCGGAAGTCGACGGCGGAGCCAGGGGAGGCGTGGTGGGGCCAACGGCAGCGGGAGCAGGGGCGGCGGCAGCGGGGATGCCACTGCCGCCGCTCCCTGCCGAGGCGCCAGCGGCGGCGGCGGGGCTTGAGGTGGCGCGGCCGGCGGCGGCGGCGGCGTTGGCGGCATGGGACATGCCGCCGCTGGCGGTGAGGGCCAGCGTCGCCGGGGCCGGCGGCGTCAGCGGCGCCTGCGGGGCCGGCGGCAGGGCCTCGGCTCCAGCCGGGTCGAGCCCCAGGCGCTGCCGCTTGCGGGCCGCGGCGCAGGGCGGAGACGAGGCGAGGGAGGCGACGCTGCCGGCCCGGGCCATGCCCGCGGCGCCCCCACCGCTGCCGCTGAGGTTGACGTGGGCCTGCGCGTCCGCCGCCGCGGGGCGCCCGGCGGCGGGGCCGAAGTCGTCGTCGCTGGCGGCGCCGCCGGAGCTGTCGCCGACGATCCCGGCGCTGTCCGCCGGCTCCGCCACCGACCCCGGCGGCGCCGACGTCAGGGCGGGCAGCAGCGGCGGGTCGGGTGCGATGGAGGGGGAGCGGGAGCGCTGAGCGGAGGCCACGTACAGCAGCCGCGGCACACCCAGGCCCAGGCCCAGGCCCGCCCCGGACTCCGGGCGCAGGGCCGCCTGGCCGGCAGCCTGGGCCCCGTTGGAGGGGGGCGGGGCAAGCTGCGGCGAGGAGGGCCCGTTGCCAGCGGAAGGAGAGGGGGTGGCAAAGGCGGCGGTGGCGGCGGCGGCGAAGGGCGTGGCGGCGGCGTGAGAGGGATCGGCGGCGGCGAGGATGGCGGCGGCGGGGTTGCCAATGGGGTCGGAGGGCTCGTCCAGGATCACACCGTAGATGACGCTGCGGTGGTTGGCAGGCAGGAGCAGTGTTAGCTGAGATCGGTCCACTCGGGCGCCCTCCCAGGTCCAGCCTCCGCCCCAGTCTCCGCCCCCAGTCCCCAACCCCTCAGCACACAGAAGCTCTCCACGGTGGCTAACCCTTTCGTTCCCGCTCCCCTGTACCACACACCTGAAGGCCTCTGTCGGGCGGGTGCCGCCCTGCACGGCCGCCACGTAGGCAGGCAGGCCGCCGCCAGTGCGCAGAGGTGGCTGGGGGGGGAGGGGTGGAGCGGCGCAGGAGTGAGTAACACGCGGGGCGAGGCACGGCGGCGTGAGCCACAGCAGCTGCGGGACCCGACTGCCCACAGACAAGCCCTCCTCCCTGGCCTCACCCGCTTCTTGTTCCGCACGATGGTGGACCAGCGGTTCTTGACCTGAGGGGGACAGCAGGTGGCGGTGGTCGGGAGTGGCAGGGGTGGTGAGATGCAGGGGAGAGGGACTGGGATGTGCTGCATCACTGGGCTAACCCCGCCCCGCCCCACCTGGTTCTCGGTGCGCGTGGTCAGCTGCCGGGCGATGCGGGTCCACGCGGGGCCCCACAGCGCGTGGCCCCGAGCGATGGCTCGGTCCTCCGCCGCCGTCCACTGCCCCCGCACCAGGTTGGGGCGGCTGGGGGGCGGGGCAGGGGTGCGGCAGGGGGGTTAGGGACGCAGCGTTATTGAGTGTGAGGTGCAAGCAAACGTGGGTCGCGGCCTTCCGGTCGTTCTGCCTGTCTTCCTAAACGCTGCCCGCCCCGCCGCACCTGCAAGCGTTCTGCCAGCGCTCGCGGCATTGCTTGCCCGTACGCCCTGGCACGGACCTGCGGAGAAGAGGTGCAAGGGTCAAACCTGGGATGGACTTCAGAAGTGGGGGGCCAGCCCTCCAAACGCCGCCGGCCCCGCCAGCTGTTCCCACCCCGGTCACTGACCTCCCCCCATACATTCCAGCTCCCCCCGGCACTCACTGCGCAACCAGCGCCCAGTTGATGCCGGCCTTCTTCTTGGAAGCGCCCGGGGCACCGCCGCTCCCCGCAGCAGCCCCACCCGCACTGCCGCTGCCGCCGGCGCTGGCGCCCTCCGCCCCCGCACCAGCGTCCAACTGCTGCTGCACCGCCTCGACCTAGGGGTGGCAGGGGGGTGGCAGGGGGTAAGGGCGGAAGGGGCAAAACTGGGTGACGGGAGGTCAACGGCTCGAGTTGGTTGGCGTGGGAGTGCTTTGCCTCGAGAGTGCACGTCGAAGCCCGACGCGGCCTCCGAGGTTGAGTCGCAGAGCCAGGCCCATTGCCAGCGAAGCCCCGAACCCTTCCGCCCCCACACGTACCATGGCCTCGTGCTCCTCCGCCGTCCACGCGCGCCTGCTGACCGCCCCCGAGTAGCGCCTGCGCTTGGCGCCCGCGCACGAGTCATCCTCGCCGCTGTCGCCCTCCTCGCCCCCAGTGGTGGCCTCGTCGTCCGTGGGCGGCTCGCTCAGGGACTCAGAGCAGGCGCGCTCCGGGGTCGTTGGGTCCGCGTCCATCGGCAAGGCCGCGTCGCTCCAGCTCCCGGCACAGCTGTCCACAAGCACACCTGCGCTCCAGTATCGCGAGCCAAGAATCCCTGGGTTACATAGGTCGACACAGTGCGGCGGCTGCGTCTGGCCACAAAGCCATCTGCATCATGCGCTGCAGCAGGTCCACTGCCCGAGGCTCTGACTGAAGCCCCGAACCAGAGCGGCATCGACGCAGTCCGCGCCGAGGATGTCGTTACAGGCGCACTGGGCGCTTTGCTCGTTCAGCTAGCCACCTAGCTAGGGTCCGTGGCCCAGGCCATGGCATCGACGTGACCGGGCCTGCCAGGGCCTTACCCAGCGACGAGCGCTCACCTGTCTTCATCTGGGTAGCCGTCTCCGCTGGCGTCGGTTAGTGACGACCTGCCGCGGTGAGCGCCCGGCCCTGCGCTCCGTGGTCTTGGAGACGAGCGGCCTCCTCTGACTAGCCAGTGCTATGTGCTCTGGCTGTTACGTGTCATAAGCGTGTTTATCGCTGTTGTTTGAGCACGCGCGCGTATATGGCGTGTGGGAAGTCGCGGCAATGCGAGGGCGATCACAGTCGGACTCTCCGCGCCTCGAGCAGATCAGCAGTTTGGAACGCACGAGAGTTATATTCTACCAATAGAGCCCGGCATGGAGAGTCGCAAACGGGGCAGCCGTGAAAAGTCGTGTCCGGGGCCGAGCCGGAACCCCAGGCCCGACCCGACACGACCCCTCACCTACTACGCCCGCAACACGTACCCGCGCGAGCCGCCGTTGGCTTCAAGTGTAACGAGAAAGGACAGCCGCTTAATGGCTCGAGGTGGGAAGCGCTCGGGGCGGACTGGGAATGTTATGTACATGCCGAGCTCATACTGAGCAACAGCCGCCCAGCGGCTTCAGCCGCGCGCCTGCAGCATCCAGTCCATGACGGATAGGGAGAGGTTTTCTTGCCTTGGCCGGCGGCAGTAAGTTCGTCCCGGCCCGGTTCGCGCACGTGGGGTTGCCGCGCTCGAAGCGCGCGCCTACTGAAACCCAGGTTGGCAGCACTCGATTGCGACGTGGCCGTGCGTGCATCGCTGCGCACCCCGACCGGCAAAAAGAGCGTAACCCGGTCCGTTGACGTTAACTGCCGGTGCTCCTCTCCCCTCAGCCTCGCATTCCCTCCCGCGCTCCGTGCCCCCGCGCAGCATGCCGGTTACTCTAGCGTAGCCGTTCTCAGCCGCATCACCGACTACATCTGCTGCGCATACCGCTCCGTGTAGTGCTAGATAGCCCTGTTGCTAGTGCACTGCATGGAGGCTATGCCCTCCGGCCCCCGCGCATACCGCTCCGTGTAGTGCTAGAAAGCCTTGCTGCTTGTGTGCTATGCGGGGGCTCTGCCCACCTCCCTCGCTCCTGTGCCCCCGTCACCGCTCAGTGCCGCCCTCGGCGATACCACGAGCAATCCCACCTAGCCACGGCGTTAGTCAAGCTGCGGGTCCCAAGTCACCCGGGTTGTGCACGAGTAGCAGTGCGGAAACCTAATGAACGCCCTGATCGTGCCCCGCCCCCAGGCGATCACCCCTATGCCAAAGCCGTTCTGCTTGCCGCTTCACCCCTCCCTGAACTCGCTTCACCCGATGCTTCGCCTTTCGCAGTGCCGGCTGGCGGGCCAGGCCCGAATGCACATTGCCTTTACCCCCTCAAGCGCTGGCTCTGGCCCGCCAAGCCACAAGTTCATGCACCAAATAGCTGCCCGCACTACCCCTCTCTCCCCTCATCCCCGTGCTACCAGGCGGCCCGAGCTCCCCCTTCGCCCCCCGCCCCTTGTCCCCCACCACGCCAACGATGGTCGGCTCCCGAGACCCCAGCATGCAGGCAGCGCTGTCCTTCGTTCAGTCGTCAATTCTCCGCCCAATGATGTTTTTGAGCCGCTTGAGCGTCTGCGGGCGGGGCGGAACGGGCGCGCAGCGGGGGCGGAGGCGAGGTGAATTGAGCGGGGGGACACCTGAGTTAGCCCACGGACCGGCACGTCGCCCGGCGCAGCGCGGCGGCTGTCGGACCGTCTCTGCGCGGCGCCTTCTGTGGGCACCCTTGCCAGCCGGGGTCCCCTCGCATGCGGCTGAGCCCCTCCTTCCCTTCCCGTCCCCGCATCCCCCCCTCCCCGCCCCACCGGGCTCTCGATGGCCGCGCACAGGTCCGCCAGCTGCTGCGCCAGGCGCTCCTCGGGCAGCCAGCGGGACCACTCGCGCACGGAGCGACACAGCGACCTGGGGTGGTGAGGGTGGAGAGGAGGAGGGGGCAATGCAGGGGAGGAGTGATGAGGTGTAGTCGCCTAGAGAATGAAGAGGCTTAAACCCGCACTCCGTCGCGGCCAACCTCGCTGCCCGGGCTCCTTGCCCTTGCCTTCCCCACCCGCCCGCCCGCGTGCTCACTCCTGGAACGCCCGCTCGCACAGGTTGGCGAAGTCGCAGTGCCCCCCCGTGAGGAAGGTGCTGTACTCGTGGGGCTTGGGGCCGTGGAAGTGCACTATGTAGGAGGCGGGGTCCCAGGAGTTGTAAGGCTTGGAGTTGAAGGCGGAGGGCAGCACGCGCTCGCGGAGGTCCTTCTCGTAGAACTGCAGCCGAGGGGGGTCCGACGGGTGGCCGTCAGATCAGGTCAAAGGGAGGCCGTGTTGGGGGTGGCGGCGTGGGGTGCGCAGCACCGGCTCTCGGGCCCGAGACGTCCAGCGGACACCGGTGCCCTCCCGTTGCCGTGCGCTGCCTGTCCGCGGTGCCCATCCGCAGTGCTTGCCCTGCGCCCGACACTCCCTCCCCCCCACCGTGCGTGCCGGGGCCGCCCGCCCGTCCGCTCACCATGTTGATGGCTCCCTGGTCCGCGGGCCCGTAGCCCACGTAGTAGAGGCCGTTGTTGTTGTCCAGCATGGCGGCGATGAAGGCCTTGTAGTTGCGGCGCATGGTGGGCAGGTTGGCCAGGATGATGCCTGGGGTCGAGGGGTGGTGGAGGTGGGGATGGGGGGGGTGACAGGGGTGGAGGGGATGGGCTCTATGCGGGCGTGCGTGCTCGGGCGGGCATCAGAGCAAGGACGGCTCTGGGTCACTGCTGGCCCCCGCATCCCCCGCCGCCCCTTCCCCCCGCCCACCCGCGTTGTAGGGAAAGTGGCGCTCCATCTCGTAGCCCATGAGCACGGACTTGGGCAGCGGCAGGCCTGGGGAGGGGGAGGCGGGGTAGGACGAGGGAGGATGAGGGAGGCGGTGCGACAGGGCGTTGGGGGCCAAGCTGGAGCGTGCGCGGGGGCTGTGCGGGCTCTGCAGCGCACTGGACGGCACTCACCGAAGTCGTCCAGCCGTATGGGCCGCCGGAAGAACACATCTGCGTGCGGGGGCCAGGCGCACCAAGGGACGTCAGGGTGGGCAGATGGGTGCCAGTCTGCCAGAGCGGCCGTGACCTGCCTCCCGACACACGTGCCCAGCACGCCCCTCCTCCCACCGCCCAGCCCACCC
This sequence comes from Edaphochlamys debaryana, assembly GCA_016858145.1. Taxonomy (NCBI): domain Eukaryota; kingdom Viridiplantae; phylum Chlorophyta; class Chlorophyceae; order Chlamydomonadales; genus Edaphochlamys; species Edaphochlamys debaryana. The sequence goes on along the minus strand of JAEHOE010000192.1, from coordinate 97,513 downwards.
CCCGGAGCGCCCACCTGCGTCCGTGTAGAGCACGTAGGTGTACTGGTCCAGGGTGGGCACCACGGGCAGGTCCACGCGCTGGGGGTTGGGTGGGGGGAAGGGGGACCGGGTGGAACGGGAGGGTCAGGGGAAGGACGCAGGGGCCAACACGGGGAGCCCCTCCTGCCCCTCCTGCAGCCGGTGCCCGCTCCCCCACCTGGAACGTCGAGACCAGCATGTCGGGCGTCTTGAACAGGTGGCTGTGGCGCACGTTCTCCGAGGCCTTGCGCCCCGCCGCGTCGATGAGCGCCTGGCGCCAGGTGGGCTCGTGGCGGATGATGGTCACGTTGTTGGCCACCAGCTGGGGGAGAGAGGAGGGGGAGCGAGGGAGGAAGGCAGGCGTTGGGTCCGAGTTGGCTCAGCTGCTGAGCGGGGACGCGGCCGGCTCTTGCCCGCTCCGGCGCGCGCCGCGTGTGTGTCGCCCCCTCCCTCGCCCTCGCCCCCGCTCACCCATTCGTGGATGTACGAGGTGGAGTTGCCGTTGAAGATGCAGTAGGGCTGGAAGGAGCGTGTGGCGGCAGCGGACCTGGGGGCAGGGGGGCGTGGGCGTGGCAGGGGGTGTGAGCGGCCTCCGAGGGCCCAGCCGACCGGACCCTACACGGGTCACACGGGGGCAGCCCCCGCCTGCCCTTCATTCCCGCCCCTCGACATTCCCCTTCCCTCTCCCCGCCCCTGCCCCACACCCTCCCTCCCACCCGCTCCCACCTCACGGCCGCCTTGAGCATGTAGTCGTACCCCGGCGACCAGGAGTTGTAGGTGAAGACCCAGGGCAGGCGGTGCAGGTGAGGCAGCACCGAGGCCAGCGGCACGTTGCCGCCGTTGTAGTAGGCCGCCCAGCGGCCCGCGTGCCGCCGCTCCAGCATGGCCAGCGCCGCAAAGGTGGACACCGAGTTGCCGATCAGCCTGCCGACGGGGGGGAGGGGAGGTGTGGGTGCGGGTGTGGAGGCCAGCCCGCTGGGGAGCGTTCGGCTCTTGTCCCTCATGCACCAGCCTCTTGAAGCGTGCCCCTCGGCCCCTCCTACCCGCTATGTACTCGCCCACTGCCAACTTTGCCCTACCCCAGCCTGCCTTGGCGCTTCCCTGTTAACTTCGCCCCTCGCCCTCACCGCTTGCCCACGCAGCCCGCTCCCCCCCACCTCCCCCACCCCCCACGCACCGCGTGCTCTTCATGCCCACGAAGTACTCGAGCATGGCCCGGTACTCGCGGCCCCGCCCCGCCCCCAGCCCCCCCCCGCGCGCCCCCAGCAGCGGCTCCAGCAGCGGCAGCACGTCCGCCGACGTCACCAGCCGGTAGCCGGCGGCGCGGAGGGCCGACAGGGACCGCTCCTTGCGCTCAGCGTCCACGTCGTCCCTGGGGGGGCGGGGGTGGGGGGGGGGGGGGCAGGGCAGGAGGGCGGACGCAGGTAGGCGGTCAGTGGCCGGGCCGGGGCTGGGCCCGCGCTGGAGTGCACGGCTGTAGCTATGGCTCGTCCCCTGGGACCTGGGCGTCAGCTGTGGACCGCACGCTGCGGGGCTGCGCGCAGGGTTGCCCCCAAGCGCGAGCGGGTCGCCAGCGCCCCGGTCGGCCGGGGGCCGCAGCCTGGTGCCGCCCGCTCCGCTCCGCAGCGCCGCACGGCTGCCCAGGCGGCTCCAGCGCCCTCTCCCGCTCCCACAGTGCGCCTCGGTCCTCGTTGCTGCCCCTCCACCGCCTGCCCCACAGCCGCCCCTCCGCACGCGGCCACCTCGTCGCCTGTGCTGTCCACATGAGAGCCCCGTTGAGCTATGCAGGATCAACCGCTTCCGTGCGCCTCCTTTCCACACCGCCAAGGTGCCACTGCGTGCACCGGCCCCCTGCAGTTGCGCAGCGCCCCGCACTCTTCCCCCCGCCTCCTCCGCCCCCCACCAGTAGGAGGCCACGTAGAGCGGTATGCTGGTGTTGAAGCCGAAGCTCGCCAGCTGCTGCTCCACGGTCTCCGTGTGCGAGTAGCAGTTGTCGCGCACCACGCCGTCAGCGATGGCCTCCCAGCGCGTGAGGGGGAGGAAGGGGAGAGAGGCCCCAGGGGGAAGCAGGGGCAGAGGGGGTGTGGGTGCGAGGGCCCATGCGGCGACCCACATGGGGCACTAACCCACGTGCCTAGGCATGCTCGGCCGGGCCACACGCCCACCTCAGCCAGCCCAGCCCAGACCCCGGCCCCGGCACGAACACAGCGCATCCCGGCCGCCCCCGCCTCGCCCGCTCTCAGCGCCCGGCCCCTTAACCGGCCCACTCCCGCGCTGCACCCCGCCGCCACTTATTTGCAGTGCGCCAGCCAATCGTTCTCGATGCGCAGGTGGATGTAGTTGTAGCCGCTGAGCGAACCCTCCTCGGGCGGGGAGCTGCCGCGGTTCCGCGCCGCCGCCTTGACGGCCGCCGCCACCGCCGCGGGCGCGGCACCCGGGTGGGGGGCGTTGCCGAAGGCGGTAATGGCGGCTGACAGCGCCTCTAATGTCTCCGAGGCCTGGGAACCAGGAGGCAGCGGTCAGACCGGCCAGGGGGAGACCTGCCGCCTCAGCCAGGCCTGCTGCTCGGTCTGTCAGCCGCCCAGCAAGATCACGATCTCTGCAATTGTCGTAGCCGACCCACACTCGCCGCACAGCACCACACACGGCCCCGACCTTCCCAAGCCCACGACACCCGCTCACCTGGCGGTTGGGCCGCAGCCCGTTCAGCGCGGCCCAGACAACTAACGTGTCCTGAAGAGGGAAGTGCCCGAGGCACGGGGCACGGCCAGAGCGTCAGGTGTACTCCATGGGGCTGCATCAAGGTGGCTACAGAGGGATGCTACACCGCCTGGCCTCCAGCCCACCGGGCCCCTCTGCCTGCCTCGCAAGGTCGCCATGCCAACTCCGCCCCCCAACCCACCGCGGCAACCCACCCCACCCCACCACATCCTCGTCTCTACCCCCTGATGCGGTCATGCCCCTCCTCCCCCCCACCTGCGGCTGCAGGTACTGGTTGGGCAGCTTGAACAGCGGGCAGTCCACGGCCAGGTGCGGCGTGTCCCGGTACCGCTCCTCCAGCGCCGCCGCCACATTGCCGCGCAGCGAGGGCAGGCTCACGGCCTCCGCGGGCCCCTGCCCCGCCTCCGCCTGCGTCAGCACTGTCATGCGTACCGCCCGCATGGCCGCAACGAAGGTCCCCACATCGTACATGTCAGCGAACGCCACCTGTAGAGCGCAGCGGGGTGGAGGGGAGAGAGACGAGGACGTGTGCGGTCAGGAAGGCGCTATTCGGGGTAGGATGAGGCAACCCACATCCCAGGGAGAGCCCCGAGCCTTCCCGACCGGCCCCAGGCGCCCGCGTGGAAAGGCACGCTCCCAGTGGGCAGCACGCCATGCTCCGGACCCGCCCTCCTCCCTTTGCCAGGATTGCCCAGCGACCCGATAGGCTCCACAGCGCACAGTTCACCTTGTGGGCGCTTACCCCTTGCACCTCCGCGGCTTCCTCATAACGGACCCCGGTAACGTCCGTGCGCTCTCCCCGCTGGAACCCTCCCCTGCCAACCCACCTTCTCGCCCCCCCTGCCAGGACCCTGCCAGTCCACCCCCCTCCCCTGCCCCCTGCTGCCACTGCCCCCCCCCCCCCGCGGCGCTCACCCGGTTGGTGTCGCTGGCCAGCACCGTGACGTCCTCCCGCTGCAGGCCCATGTCTATGAGGTCCTGTGAGGAGGGGGGTTGGGGCGCGGACAGGGGCGGATGGGGTACGGAAAGGACATGACACCCGACGTGCTTTCCGATGGGATCGTTTGATCAGGGACCTCCAGAGTGTTGCTGCATCCCGTGGCCCCTCAACCCCCACCCAGCCACCCGCCACCCTCGCTCACGGGCAGCACGAGCGAGCGGCCCAGCCGGTACGCCAACAGCGCGGCGTACACCACCGACAGGCGCTGATTGGCAAAGCCGTTGCACACCGCGAAGCGCAACGTGCGCGTGGGGGGTGCCGGCTCCCACGTCGGCTCTACTTCGGGCAGGGCTAGGACATCGATGACCCCTTGATGCCGCCCCGAGTCAAGGGGGGACAGTAGGGGCACCGCGCAGTCGGGGTGCACGACGTTGTTGGGGCCACTCCCTCCCCGGCCTGCCCCCGACCCCGTGTCCTTGAAGACGCCAGCGAAGAAGCCCGTGAGGAACAGGGCGACCGCTAGCATGGCGGGGTAGGTGAACATGGCGTATGGCACGCCCGAACCCCCGCGTGCTCGGCCTGCCGGCAGCGATGGATGTGCAGGACCCGCGCCCCGTCGCTCCTCATCGTCGACATCGTCGCTCCTCACGCGCCGGCCAAACATCCGGCCCCTTCACGCCCGCCAGCGCCTGGTCGGCCGCGCCTTCCGTTGGCACGCGGCCGCCTGATGTTTTGATGCCACAAGCACCACTCCAGACGCGTCTGGCGGACGGACCAGGTCGGCGGTCAGACGCAAGAGAGTGTTGCTGCACCAGCAACCCTGCGACCCGCTGCAGCAACTGCAGGAGAAGATATCTCACATCTTGGATGCCAAGGACGGCCAGGACGCAAGGAACCCGAGTCTCTGGAGGGAGCTGGGTCTACATCTCTACACGCGCACGGCTCACCAAAGGAAGAGATACCCCGTGCTAGCTGTTCCTGTCCATCCTGCGATCCTTGGAAGGCGCGTAGCAACGCGGCACCGCGTGTCCACGCCGGAGCGGGTCGATCTGACGCTGCTGAGGCAGCGAGGACAGTTCGATTGAAGAGCAACTACCAGTGAGTAAGGAGGCGGTCAGTCGGGGTGGTGGAAGCAGAGGGGCGCCGAAGCGCGGAAGTAGCGGTCCAATGGATGGAGTGGAAGGTGTGGAGCGTCACAAGGGCCGAAACAGAATTAAGCTACTGGATCACGTTGTCCGCTCGTCTTTACTGTGTGACCCGTGTGGGGGCGGAGGAGGGCCCAGGGCCGCACGCGGTTTGGGGGCACGATCCGATCAATCCGTCTTGCCACCTGGCCACCGACGTTTACGGCCTTTCCCCACCGCCGGCACTTCCCGGACAGCGCAAGCAGTAAATAGCTAACAACATGCGTAATGGTCGCCCCCTTCATCGCCGCCCAGCCCCTTGTCGCACGGGCCTGCACGGGCAGGTGCAGGGCCCCTTCCACACCCTTCCCCCTGTCGCCCGACGCGAGCCCTGCCGTAGCCGTTGCCCCCCTGCCGCGCCAGCGGGAGTGCCCCTGGCCGCAACTTGCCACGCTGTGCATCCTCCAACCTTCCCGCCAGACCGGTGCCTCTCGCGCGCCCCACCCCATCGCATCCTTCCGTTGCATCCCCCTTCGCTATTGTAGCTTCGCCCTGGCATCCCCTGTCGAATCGTTATCAGGGCCTCGATGGAGCTCGACCGTGCACGGCGGTCCACCTGCAGCGCGGCTAGGGCACACGCCTGCTGGCTTGGCAGGGCCATTCCGGAGATTGTGCAGCAGTGGCGGTGGCACCTGGCACGGGGCTGGGACTGGGCCCCCACCGATCCACCTGAACACTGAAGGCATCGGGCTACGCAAGCAGACCCTTAGACTACTCAGGCAGGAGTTGTTACAGCAGACTCTGCTTGCCGGCCTCCGGGCGCCTCGTCGCCGGCATCATCCCTCCTGTGCGTGGCCTGGCCTTCGTACCGCTGCTTTTCTGGCCTGAACCATGACCCAGACAAGAGCCCACAGGGCCGCAGCCCATGCACAGGCGGCAGGGCCCACACAGCCTGGCCTGCCTGCTCCTCAGCTTCAGGCCTCCAGCTCCTTTCAGCACCGGCCCCCCATGACTTGCTCACCATAACACACCGTAGCCCAGTACATCAGCCTCATGCACCGCCTCACCCGCCTCTTCCGCCCTTACCCATGCTCTGTGTTGCTCTGCGCTCGCGTACCCCCCTCCAGCAAAACGTCGTGTCGCTCCCCCCCGGCCGCCCATTCACCATTGCCGATGCCACCGCACGATTGCACCTCCTCCCATGACCTGCACCCTCACCGCCCGGGTGACACCACACGGCTCCTGCACGCAGCCCCGCAGCCCCCCAAGGCCACCCCCCGTGGGAACCTACAGCGGGCCCCGCTGAACCTCGGCACCTCTCCCAACCAAGTCCAGGGCACCCCCAGCCCGGCCACACCGCCCCCGCCGTCCGCCTTTGCAGACGCGGCGCTTGCATCGAGTTCCCTCCGCCACGTTGCCCTCCTCCTCGACCCCGCCTGGGGGGCCCGTAAGGCCCCGAGTCCGACCGCTCGCAAGGGAGCGCTCCTGCCCCCCGCGGTCCGGCCCCTTCGGCTTCCTCCCGCCCCCCTACTGCACGCCCGCCCAGCGAGCCATGTCGATGAAGTTCTCCCCTCCGATGACGTTGTTCACGAACCGAATGGCAATTGTGGTGCCGTACGCCACCTGTACGGCAGGCGGGGCGGGAGGCGGGGGACCGGTCGGTGCATGTCAAGGGCCCCGGAGAACGAGGGCCTGGGCGAAGGCAGCTGCGGAGGAGGCCAGCCGCCTCGCCTCGCCGCAGGCCCCCATGCCCCTGGCCCGGCCCCCTGCAGGCCGCCCCTCCTCCCACCCCACCTTTCCCCCTTCGTCGCCCTCGTCCTCGGCTCCCCTACATCCCCCCCTCTGCCCCCCCTCTCGCTCCTCCCCCCACCTGCGGCACCGAGCGGGCGATGGTCATGTCCACCAGCCGCTCCAGGCCGAATACGATCTGCGGGCGGGCAGGGGGGGGTTGGGGTGGGGTGGGGTGGGGGTGGGGTCCAGATGGGAGGGGTGATAGAGGTGGCAGCGGGGCGGGCTGGGAAGGTGCTGCGGACCGCAAACGGGCTCCATACGCAAAGAACGAGGCGCTCTGAGGGGTCAACAAAGCTGAAGCGCGTCCAGGCGGGCCCCTGGCGGTGCCCCCTGCTTGCACAGGCGGCCGTGCGTCGGCCCCGATCCCCCGGCTTCACTGCACTCCGCGGCCCCCCACGACTCCCCACCTCGCCCCCGCCCATATCCCCGCGCCCCTGACCCCCCAGTCCTCCCACTGCCCCCGCATCCCTCACCCCTCCCTGCCAGGCCCTCCCCCCCCCCTCCCCCCCCACCTGGTAGCGGGTGTTGGACGACACCCCCATGAACAGGCCCCACACCAGCGCCGTCTTGAACAGGGGCGGCACGGGCACGTCGTCCTCCTTGGCGCCGTGGATCTGGCGCCTGGGGGGAGAGGTGGTGGCGGGGTGGTGGTGGGTCAGGTGGGGAGCGGGGGCTGGTGCAGGGGTTGGGTGAGGAAGACTATGCACAGCCCCAACAAGCCTTTTAACCCAGCTCCCAGCATCTCTCCTTCCTCACACCATCTCCCATCCGGCCCCCTTCCCCCTCCCCCTCCCCCTCCTTCTTCCTCCCCCCCCTGCCCCACTTGAGCGTCATGAGGCTGTTGGCCAGGCCCTGCCCCAGCAGGCCGCAGCAGATGCCCGCCAGCGAGTACTCGAGGAACTTGACGAACAGGCAGGAAACGCGCTGGCCCAAGCCGTACACCTGGGGGGGGGGGTTGCAGGGGTGAGGGGGTGGGTGTCAAATCCCACAGCTGCGGGTGCGATGGCTCTCAGAGTGCTGGTAGTGGTGGTGGTGGGTGGTGTGAAGAGGGGGGGGGATGAGCCGCAGGGCTGCGGCGGGGGTAACGCGGGCCGCTCGGCTTCCCACCCCGCCACAAGCACTGCCACCGGCAACTCTCAGCACCCCCCCCCCCGCTACACCCCCCCGCCCCCACCTTAACGCCCGGCACCGAGGCCTCAAACACGGCCGAGGGAATGGTGGCCAGCCACTTGGCCAGCGGGGCTGGGGGGGGGGAGGGGTGAGGGTGAGGACGCAGGACCGGGGGGCAGTCAGCAGCTGCAGTCGAGCCGGGGACGGGGTCGTCGGTGCCGCCGCACAGGCCCCTCCCCTGGCCAGCCCGCACCAGGCAGGGGCTCACGGCCCCCTGTGCCCACGGCGCCACCAGCTCCCGACCCACTTGACCGCCATCCCTTCCCCCCCTTCCCCTTCCCCCGCTCACTGCTGCTCATGGCCGCCCGGCTGACCCCCCCCAGCACTGCCGCGGGGGCCATGAGGGACACCAGCACCACGTCCAGGACCAGGCCCACCTGGGGGGGGGAGGGAGAAGAGGAGGAGGAGGGGCAGCTAGTGAGCAGGGAGGCCGGGGGGTGGGGCAGTACGGCCCGTATGGGCAGAACGGCTTCGGCGCAGAGCAGGGCGCAGCACCCGGGAGGAGGCTCCTCAAGCCCCCCTCCCCCCCCATGCCCCCGGCCCCACCAACGAGCAGCTCCACCGCATGGCGCACCGGCAGGGTCCTGCCCTGCCCTTTCCGCCTCCCTGCCCTGTCACCTCGGGGCGACCTCCTGCCCGTCTGTGAAGCCTGCGCACCCCTCCCCCAAGCACCCCCTCCCCTCCTGGCACTCCTCCCCATGCCCCCCAGCACACCCCCCCCCCCCCCCCAACCCACCAGCAGGTCCGACAGGTAGAACTCGAACTCCGCCCAGAAGTCCTTGCCGCGCTTGCGCACCTCGGCAACCGTGGCGCAGCCTGGGGGGTGGGGGCGGGGGGGAACGGGAGCGGGGAGTGGGGTGGCGGCGCCTTGAGTCCCGGCGGCTGAGCACTCGCCACCGCCAGCTGGTGGCCCCCTCGCCGCCGCCCGTGCCGCTACCCTCCACCCCGGCCGCCAGTGCAGCGCACACGGCAGCCCGCAGCGCACACACCGCAGGCTTCGGGCCCCCGAGGCCCCCACCCGACTGCATCCAACGCCACGTCCGCCCCCACCATAGCTCCCGCCCCCCCACCGCCCAGCCCCGCCCCCCTCCCTCACCCGCCCCCCCCCTCAACTCCCCCCCCTCACCCGCCCCCCCCCCCTCACCCGAGTCGATGACCACCTCGGCCCCCACTTTGAACAGGAACAGGGGGTCCGCCAGGATGCGGTCGCGGAAGTAGGGCATGGAGCGGCACAGGAAGCCCGTCAGGAACAGGCCCTGGGGGGGGGGAGGCGGGAGGGTCTTAGAAGCTGAGCGGGAGAGCGTCGTTGCGGGGAGGGGAGGGGGAGCGGGGGCGGCGGCAGCCGCAGGAGAGAGCTGCGGGGTGCGTAGGGATGGGGCGGGGGGGTGGGGCACTGCGAGGGGGGTGGCGGGTGCACATACCCCTGTCCGCGGTCTGCCCACCTGCGCCGCCACGAAGGCGTTGAGCACCGAGGAGCGCAGCCCGAACTTCTTGGCCACCTCGAGCATGTCCGCGGGCAGCGTGATCTTCTTCTCGGCGGCAAAGGCCTCCACCTGGGGGGGAGGGGGGGAGGGAGAGCGGGCAGGGGGGCGGGAGGGGGGAGGATGTGGGCGGGAGGCGACGGGGCGGGGAGGGGTAGGGCGGGGAGGGACGGGAAGGGGTCGGGCGTTGGGGTCGGGGAGGGGAGGGGAGCGGATGCGCACCTGGGCGATGTTGAGCACGCGGTCCTCGTCGTCCCCGCTGCCGCCCTCGCCGCCGCCCCCGCCTCCGCCACCACCGCCACCGCCCCCGCTGCCGCCCTTGGCCCCGCCGTCGCCGCCGCCAGCTGCCGCCTCGGCGCGGACGTCGCGAGCGGGCGTAGCCGGAGCGATGGGCGTGGGCGTCGCTAGGCCGCTCAGGGGGGACTGGACTGTGGCCGAGGCCGCAGACGCGACCGCCGCCTCGTCATCGCGGCCGCTGCTGCTGGGCGCGAGGGCAACACACTGGACCGCGCCCGCCTGCGGGGCATGCATGCCGGGTCCCGAGTCATCAGGCCGTCCCCGGGAGCGCTGCAGGCCCAGCTGTCGAGGTCATCACCACCAATGCGGCTCTAGGTACTTACCCGGCGAAGAACAGCAGGGCGTCGCACGGGCAGCGCTGCAAGCAGCCCGGCCTGGGGTTTAGAGGCCGGCTGGACGGCGCGGCGGGCAAGCATGGCTGGTCCCCTGTCGCACACGCTTGACGGGTATCCTCACACGACCTGTGCGGTCCCCTTAACCGGCCGCAAGTGCCGAAGGGCGGCGATGGTGCTCCGCACGTGTGCGGTGTTTGGCCCTTGGCTAGTGCATACAGGACAGGTAGCAGCAGAAACCAAATGAGTCGAAACAGCTGCAAAGGGCACGCTTTCGGCGCAATGTTTGTCGCAGCGCGGGAGACCATGCAGGTGCAGACACAGCTGCGCGGCACCAGAGCCCGCATACTCTTGAACATACTGACATACACGCGATCCCTCAACTACTTCCGCACCAGTACCTACCTTGTCGCGTTTGCCCGAGCAGAATGCCAAAACACAGCGCAAAGAGACTGTTGCGCTGTGCCTGTGGCCGCGCGTGGATGGCAGAGCGGCCGGGGATGTCGGACAGCGCCCGCTAGAGGCCTGGGCCTAAAGCAAGCAAGGCCCTGGGCGGATGGTTGGCAAGCGTGGCGGGACTCCGGACAAGGAGCCGGGCCCGGCGCCAAAGAGGAAGAAGAAGGAGCCATACGAGCCATCTGCTCCTCTCGCTGAGCGTCTGAAGGCCTTTACGGTCGACCGCAAAAAAAACACTGACCGCAGCTCCAGTCGAAATGTGACGGGGCTGGGGCTGGACCCTGGGGGCCGCAAACTGGTCCACATCGCCCTTGCCTTCCCCGAGCTCTGGCTCGTGTGCGGGCCCCCCAAACCCAAACTCAAACCCGGCCAGGTGAGTGGAGCGGGTGCAAAGACTGGCTGGCTGGCACGGACTGGCTGGCACCGGCCTGCCGTAGGTAGGGGGGGGTAGTCATCCAGTCATCCAGTTCCCCCCCCCCGTGCCCCCCCCTCCCCAGCCTCCCCCCCCTCCCGAGCTTCCCAAGCGCGCCAGGCTCATCGGCGGTGTGTTACAGGCGGGCTCAGGGGATCTGGGGCGCCGGGGGCCTGCGGGGCTGTCGGGACCCCCCCCTCTGCCTTTGGGGGGGGGGCGGGCCTGCTTGCCCTAGCCGCTGTGGGGAGCCTGGCTTCACCCCCCCTCCCCACCCCCCCTCCCCACCCCACCCCCTCCCCCCCCTCCCCCTACCAGCCCACGATGCTCTGGTGGAGAACATCCAGGTGGCCTGTGTCTGCGCCTGGTGCCTCGACCTCAACCGCAGCGAGGGGGGCCCGCGGCAGCCGTCCGTGGGGGCCGGGGCGGGCGGGGCCGCTCGGCCGCCCTTCTACGGGCGCGTGTTCAATCTGCCCCAGTGGCACGAGCACAGCACCAACACCCGCGTGGAGAACCGGACTGCTGACTGGGCGGTGCGGCACCTGCTGCTCAGCGCCGTGGACGTGGACCTGGGGGCGGGGGAGCCGGGGCGCCAGGGGCTGGCGGGGAAGGTGCGGAGGGGGGGCGGAGGGGCGGGGGGTGGGGGAGACCGGGGCCAGGGGCCAGGGCGGGGGGTGAGGGGATGAGGGCCCAGGGCGCCGCTGGCCTGGCTTTCTAACCGCCCGCACCAGCAAGCTCAGCCCCCGCCTACCCGCCATGAACACCCTCGTGTGCCTTCATCCGTGTCAACCCCCGCCCCCCCCCAGGAGCCCCTGCTCGCCTACCTGCAGCGCCTGCTGGCCGCCCAGCAGGGGGCCGCAGCCGCAGCGGGGGCCGGCCCCTCCGGCTCCGCCGCCCCCTCCGCCCCCAGCGGGTCCCTGCTGCAACGGCGCTGCCACGTCTTCTACCACGACGAGCAGCCGCACGGGCGCTGGTTCAGCGGCAGCGTGTGCGGGGTTCTGCCGGAGACCCCCGCGCTGGAGGTGCGGGGAGGGGGGGAGGCGGGGGGGGCGGGCGGGCGCTATGGAGGGGTGGGGGCACGGGCGCTGATGGGAGGCATGAGGGAGGCAGGCCGGGAACGTGCAGGCATGGGCCGAGGCTCTTGGCTCCGGTCCCCTATCCCTTTCCACGTCCTCCTGGCCGCGCACCCCTCGCCCCTCAACCCCTCCAGGTGCAGTGGGACCCCTGGAGGGACGCAAACGGCAAGGACCAGCCGTCCAACACGGAGGAGGTGCGGGGGCCTGGAGGGCGGCGGGGAAGGGGGGACAGGGAGCGAGATGGAAGGGAGTGACGGTGTCTGGCTGTGCGGTGCACACCAGCAGACGACCCCCTGCTGAGCCCCAGGCAGTCGCTCTCAGCCCCTGCCCACCCCGGCCCCTCCCGCCCCCGCAGGTGCTTTTGGGTGTGACGCTGCTGCACTGGGGCGACCGGACCCCCGACGAGGGCGTGGGGCCCAAGCGAGAAGAGCGCTGGGCCCCCATCGCCCCCCTGCCCTACCCCGGGGCGCCCCTGCAGCCGCAGCAGCCGCCGCAGCAGGCGCAGGAGGCGCAGGCCGGGGCAGGCGGCTCGGGGCAGCAGGCGGCGGGCGGCGGGCAGGCGGGGCAGGCCGCGGCTGAGGCGGACGGGGCCGGGGCCCAGGCAGCTGCGGCCCGCCGCGGCAGGAGAGGCTCCGGCGGGGGCGCCTCCCCCGAGTCGGGGTCAAGCGGGCGGCGGGGGCCCGAGTCCCCACCGCGCCCTGCGCCGGGGGCTGCTGCGGGCGGGGGCGGAGGCCGGGAAGACGAGCAACGGCGGCCGCGTGAGGAGGAGAAGCCGCGGCGGAAGAAGGCGGAGGGGGATTCACCTGCGCAGCGGCAGCAGGGGGAAGGGGCAGTTGAGGACAATGGGGATGCCGGCGGGGAGGACGAGGAGGACGACGAGGAGGACGAGGAGGCGGAGGCATCGCCTGGGGCCGACGCAGCTTCCCTCAAGGAAGAGCGGAGAGCGCGGAAGCGGCTGAGGCGGCAGCAGCGCAAGGAGAAAAAGCGGCGGGCGGCAGAGGACCGGTCGCGGCGCAAGGAGCAGAAGCGGCGTGCGGCAGAGGAGAGGCAGCAGCTGCCGGCCGGCGCGGGGCACCCGAACGGGGTGGGCCCGTCCTCCTCGCCATCCCCTCCTTCCCCTGCTGCCGCGGGCGCCCAGCCTCAGCCCCCCTCCCAGCTTGCGCAGACGGAGCCGGCCGCCAATGGCAACCACAGCCTCCCGCCGGCCGCCCCGCCGCCCTGCACCTCCGCCCACGGGCAGTCGAGCACGGGGGCCGCGAGCGACCGAGCGGGGGCGCCTGGCCCCGGTGCGGCTGGCACCGGCACCCCCGCCCCGGAGCGGGTGCCTGGTGCGCAGGAGGGGCAGTACGAGCGACCGCCCAAGCGGCCCAAGCAGGCCGAGCCGGCTCCTGCGCCGCTGCCCGCTCCGCAGCCGGACGCGGGGCAGGCTCCTGGGCCCCCGGTGGCGCCTGCGCCCGCTCCACGCCCTCCTGCCCCGCTCCATCCCCTGCCCCAGCAGCAGGCCCCGGCGCCCCAGGACGGCACAGCGGAAGCCCGCGACACACAGCCCCCGCACCCGCGGTCGCCGCCTCCCTCGCCCGAACCCCTGCACTCAGCGGCGGGGACAGGGGAAGGAGCAGGGCGCAAGGAGGGATCCGCACCCGCCGTCCAGTGCCCAGAGCCGCCGGACCCGGGGGCAGGCGCGCAGGGCCCGGGCCCGCCTGCAGCTCCAGCAGCGGAGCCGGTACCGGGGCCCGGGACGGATGCCACTGCAGCCGCTGGGGCCTCTGCACGAGGCGAGGGTGCCGCAACCGACGCGGACGGGACGGCACCAGACCCCGCCCCTGCGGTCTGTGCCGCTGGCTCCGGCCCCCCGAGGCCCAGCCCTCCGCCGCCCCAGCCCGGGGACCCGCCCGCGGGAGCCCCTGCGCCCACGCCCCCCCAGGCTGAGCTGCCGACCCCTGCCCCCGAAGGCGAGGCCGCGGGTGCGGACGCAGCCCCGGACTCGCTCAGCCCGGCAGCCCGGGGCGGGGCTGCAGGGGCAGGGGCAGGGGCGCTGAGCGGCGTGCCCCGGCTCCTGGCGGCTCTGCACGGCAGCCGCGGGCGGAGCAGCAGCAGCAGCAGTGACCGGAGCGAGGGCGGTTCAGGGGAGGGCGGAGCACCGGGGGGGCTCAGCAGCCGGCGGAGGGGCAGCCTGTCTCTGGCGCCCCTGCCGCAGGGCCCCCCTGCTGCCACCGCTGCCGCTGCGGCCAGCGCAGGAGCGGCGCCCCAGGCCCCCAGCGCCCTGCCGCTGCCACTGCCGCTCTCGTCGCAGCCGGGTGCACCTACGCCCCCGACCGGACGCCCGGGGCTGCGGCCCCTGGCTCGGGCGGATGCGGCCAGCGGGGGCGGGGGCGGGGGGGCCGAGGAGGGGGAGGACGCGTACGAGCTGGTCACGGACGAGGAGCCCTCGGCGGAGGAGCCCTCGGGGAAGGAGTCGTCAAGTGAGGGGGAGGAGGCCTCTACTGAGGGGGAGGAGGTAGCGGAGGAGGACGCGGAAGAATCCACGGAGGAGGGCACGGAGCTGGAAGCCACGGAGGAGGAGGAGGAGGTGCAGGAGGACGAGGACCCAAGCCCCGCCCCGACCAAGGCGCCCAGGCCCTCCAGGCAGGGGGGCGCATCTGCAGCCTCGGATGCAAGGACCACGCGTGCGAGGGCGCGTGCGGGGGCAGCGGCGAAGAAGGCGTCTGTGGGTGGCAGGAGCGGGGCCGTCCCCAAGCCACGCCTGCCCCCGCAGCCCCAGCCACCCGCCGACGCCTCATCTCCAGAGCCGCAGGCCCAAGCGCAGGCCGGGGCTGCGCCCGCGGTCCGCCCACCGCTGTCCCTGGCGCCCTCCCTCAGCACCTGGGCGGAGGTGGAGGCAGCGGCGGCCTTGGCCTCGGCGGCAGGCATGGCGGCGGCGGGGCCTTCCGCGGCGCAAGCCGAGGCAGCGGCAGCTCCGGGCGGTTCGGAAGAGGAGCGGGCGGGGGGCCAGGCGGGGCCTTCCGGGGAGGCGGAGGCGCCGCCGCGGGGCCTGGCCCCCGTCAACCGCACCCGCGCACGGCCCGTGGCGCTGCACCCCAGCTGGTACGCCTTTGCGGAGGAGGAGGAGCAGCAGGAGCAGGGGCAGGGGCAGCAGGAGGGGCAGGAGGGCGGCGAGAATGGGGCTGCGGCCGCATCGGCAGCAGGCGCAGCGGGCACCGCTACCGCGCCGAGCGGCCCCTGTCGGGACCCGGACGCTGGCGCGCCCGCAGCTGCCGAGGCCCAGCCCCAGGCCCAGGCCCAGGCCCAGGCTGAGCCCCTGCAATCGGCCGGGGAGCTGGGGGCCTCCTCCCCGCCCGTGCAACAGCCGGCGGCCGCCTCGCCACCGCCGCCGCTGGGCCCGCACCGCGCCGTGGCCTCCCCCTCTCCCTCCTTCGACGTGCAGCCCCTGCCCTCCCCCGCCGAGTCCGCAGAGCTGTGGACCGCCGCCCTGGACTCCCCCCGCGCAGGGGAGCTCGAGTCCCGCCCGCGGCCGCACGAGGGACTGCTCCCCGCCCTGGACCCCGGGGCAGGCGCGGGCGGGGCGCTGGCGGAGGCGGCGGAGGCAACAGCTGACGCAGGCCTGGCGGAGGGGGAACCGGGGGCAGCCATGCAGGCCGGGGCGGAGGCGGAGGCGGGCCCGGACGCGGATGGCCTGGACGAACTCATCCTGCAGGCCATGACCCCGCCCGCTCCGGGCCTGTCGCCCCTGCACGACGTCGCCTCCCCTGACCTTCCCCTGCCCGGCCCCGCGCCCTCGCCCATGCCCACGCCCCAGCCCCTCCCGACGCCCCAGCCCCAGGCCCATGTGCAGCCTCCGGCACGGGACCCGGCGCTGGCCTCCCCAGGCGGCGCCTGCACGCCCCCGCCTGCCGCCCGGGCGCCCCATTACGGACCGCAGGCGCAGGCGGGCGGTGAGGGTCCCGGGCCGGCGGTCGGGGCCGGGCCGGGGGCGAGCCCCCCGGCGGTGCCGCCGCTGGCTCTGTCCCCCGACGGCGTGGGCCCGCTCAGCCCGCTGCTGCTGCAGCTGCAGGCGCAGGAGGCGCCGCCCGCCTCACCTGACCCCCTGGAGGAGGGCGAGCTGGGGGCGGGGGCGGGGGCGGGGGCCGCGGGGGAGGAGGTGGAGGGGCTGGCGAGCCCGCTGCCGGCAGTGGAGGCGGAGGCGGAGCCGCACGGCGCAGCGGGCGGGCAGGCGCTAGCGCAAGGTGTGGAGCCGGCGGTGGCCCACACAAGCATTGAGGGCGCTGCGGCGGCCCCCCTTGCCCCCGGCACGGCGGCGCCGAGGCATCCGCCGGCTGACCCCGGGGCAGCCTCGGCGCTCGCCCCCGGACGGCCCCCAGCGGCGCCCACGATGCAGCCGGGGGCGCCAGCGGAGCAGCCCGCCCGGGCCGCCTCGCCCGCGCCCTCCCTGCCCCCTCCCGCACCCGTGCCCCCACCCCCCTCGGGCCCCGCTGCGGAGCCGGCGCCCGAGGCCCCGCCGCAGCCCGTGCTGCCCCCGCCCTACCGCCTGAGGGCCGAGGGCCCCGAGGCGGCCGCCGCCCGTGTGCGCTGGGCTCAGCTGCTCAAGGGCTGCCGGGAGGCGGCCGACCGCCTGGCCGCCGCCTTCACCGCCGCAGCCGCGGCCGCCGGTGCAGCGAGCCGAGGCGCGCGGAGCAACCCTCGCTCCTCGCCCTCCCCCGGTCCGGGCTCCGGCCCGCCCAGCCTGTCCGTGCTTCTCGTGTCCCCCACCAACCCCGCCTACAGCCGCGTCGCGCTGGCGCACTTCCGAGCGCTCTCGGCGGCGCTGGCGGCGGCGGCGGCGGCGCCCGGGTCCGGCCTGGCGGTGGCGGGGCCGGAGGCGGTGCCCCGCACGCGCGGGCCCGACCCCTCCGGCCTGCTGGTGCTCCCGCCCGAGCTGCAGTGGGGCCACTGCCTCAACCTCTCCCTCCATGATCTGCACGCGCCGCCGACAGCGCAGCACGCAGCCCCGCATGCGCAGCACGCACCACACGCACCACACGCACAGCATGCTCCTCACGCACAAGGGCCTGGGGCACACGGCCCAGGGGCACACGCCGCCGGCCCGCACCACGCCCCGCCCACGGCGGCAGGAGCGCACGGCTCCGGCTCCCTGGCCGCAGCTGGCGGCGGCGGCCGAGGCGGGGTGAGCGAGATGGCAACCACGTACCGCCTGACCGCGGCCCTGGGCCCGGGTGGTCCCGACGCGGCTGCTGCGGGCCCGGCGGTTGAGTGCTCCATACACCTGGCCACGTGCGCCGTCCCGGGCGCCATGGGGTTGCACGCGGTGGGGCTGCAGCTGCGGCTGCGGCCGGGCGGGGCGGCCGAGGACGGAGCGGGGGCGGGCGCGGGGGGCTGGGACTGGCAGGCGGCAGTGCTCGCGGCCGTGTGGCTGGGGTGCGGGCTGTGCGAGGTCGCGGCGCTGCCGCCCGGCCCGCAGCAGGCCCGCCGCGGCGCCGGCCTGGTCACGGCCCTGCTGTCCCCCGCCCACCTGCTGCACCTCCTGCCGCCCGACAGCGCGCACAGGGCCCGGGCGGACGCCCCTGCGGCCCCCCCGCCGCCCCCGCACGCCCCGCTGCCAGCACCGGCGCAGTCGCAGGCCCACACCAGGGCCGGTGCTGCGCCCGCCGGCAGCGGCCAGGCCCCGGCCACAGCACCCGCGCCGGAGCCCGCGGACGCCTCCTCCTCGGCCGCGGCCGCAGCCCCAGGTCCCCTCCTGGCCCCGGCCCTGCAGCCTGCTCGTCCGGCGCTGCCCGCGCAGCCTCCGGCTCTGCCCACACAGCCCCCGGGCCTGCAGCCGCCCCCCCCGCCCCTGCAGCCCCTGGGCGATGACGACGACGACGACGGCGCCACCACCCGTGCGGCGGTGGTGGACCTGCTGCTGGAGGACGAGCCGCCCGCTGCGGCGGAGGCGGTGCGGCAGGCGCTGGCGGCGGCGCAGCAGGCGGCGGCGCTGCAGCGGGCGGGGTCGGAGCTGCAGCGGGCGGGGTCGGAGCTGCAGCGGGCGGGGTCGGGGCCGCCGGCCGGCGCGGCGCTGCAGGCGGCCGAGACGTCCCTGCAGGCGGCGGGGTCCGCGCCGGCCGCAGGGTCCGTACAGGTGCCGGGGGGGCCGCAGCCAGCTGGGCCCGGGCTGCCCGGTACCGCCTCGGTCGGG
The DNA here is from genome assembly GCA_016858145.1 of Edaphochlamys debaryana. NCBI lineage: Eukaryota > Viridiplantae > Chlorophyta > Chlorophyceae > Chlamydomonadales > Edaphochlamys > Edaphochlamys debaryana. The sequence continues at coordinate 79,529 of JAEHOE010000192.1, read as the reverse complement.
CCGGGGCCGGGAGCGGAGCCCGGCGAGCCGAGGACGGAGCAGGGTACCGCAACGGCAGGCGCTGCGTCGGTGGACCCTGCAGGGCCAGGCCCCTCCTCTGCCGCGGCACCCAGCCCTGGAGCCGCCAATGCTGCGGCGGCCGAGGACGCGGCAGCTCGGGAGGCCACCCCTTCCCCCGCCCCGGGCCCGGCCCCGCTGCCCGCCCAGATCAAGCCTGAGCCCCACGCAGCGGCGGAAGCGGGGGTGGTCGGCGCGCCCGGCCCACTGCCGCCGCCCGCGGGTGCCGACATTGACATCAACATCAACATCGACATGGACGCTGATGAGGTTGCGGACGCTAAAGCCACCACAGAGCCGGCCGCCGCAGCCGCAGCGCCGGCCGCGGGGCCCCATCCCGAGGCTGCGGCGGCTGCTGCGCTGCACCGGCGCCTGGCCCTGGCGGTGGACCTGCGGCTGCTGGAGGTGGCGGAGGCGTTCGGGCTGAGCGGGCCGCTGGGGCCGTTGCTGGAGCGACTGCCGGAGGACACCCTCGGAAAGGTGCGGGGGGATGGGGGGCCGCTTGGCTTGGCTTGGCTTGGCTTGGTGGGAGAGGGGCGACTGGCGGCTAGAGGGCGCAGGGTCAACGAGCCAGGCGCTGTCCTTGCCGATCGAACGCACGTCCCCCGCTGCCCCGCATCGCAACCCGCAACCCGCTTCCCCCCCGCTGCAGCCCTGGCACGTCACCGCCGCGGCGCTGGTCCGACTGGCGGAGGCAGCCCTGCGCGAGACCCCGCCGCCGCCGGCGCCCGAAGCGCCCTGCCCCGCCGCCGCCGAGGTCCGCCGCCGCCGCCAGGCCGCCGCCGCCGCCGTGGCCGCCGCCCGCCTCGAGGCCGTGTCTCGGCTGACGGCGCTGCTGGCGGCGGCGCACGGTGGCGGCGCCGCCAGCAGTGCCGAGGTGGCGGCGGCGGTGTCGCAGCTGGTGCCAGTGATGATGGCGGCGGTGCGGCCCGGGGGCCCGGAGGCGCTGGCGGCGGCCACTGGGCAGACGCTGGCGGCGCCGTCGGTGGCGGCGGAGGCGGAGCCGCGGCCGCTGGCCTGGCTGCTGCAGCTGCTGGCGGCGGCCCGCAAGGCCTTCCGTACGGTGAGGGGCTTGGGCTGATGGGGAAGAGCAGGCTGTGCAGGGACCGTCTGCTGGTGACGTGCTTGGAGCCACAGACTCGCCCGCACTGCTGCTGCCACCCGAGCGCGCTTGCCTCTATGTGCCCCCAACCCGCCTGGTTCTCTCGCGAAGGCGACGCGGTCCTGCTGAGCTTCGAACACCCCCTGCCCCCGTATCCTCCCCCCCCCCCCAGGAGGAGTACTGGCAGGCGCTGTGCCGGCTGGCGGCGCTGCATGCGGTACTGCCGGTGCTGCGGCCGCGGGGGGCGCTGGCGGTGTGGGGGCAGCCGCTGAGAGAGCTGCAGGTGGGGGGGGGGACGGGGCCAGGGGCGGGGGCCGGGCGGGGGAACAAGGGCGTGCAGTGCAGGTGGAGCTTACGCACACTAGTGTGCAGAGGGGTCGGGCGTAGGAGGGTCGCAGAGCTGGGGGCCGATCGCGGGCACGGTGCCAGTGCACCCCTGGCCGCTCGCCTCTTGGCGGGACTTGTTGGGCAGCTGACACTCATCACATCACCGCACACCCACCCACCCTCATCCCAAGCTCCGCTTCCTGCCCGGCCCGCCTCCCTCCCCGCAGTCCCTGGTCGCAACGGTGCTCACCAAGCCCTGGCCCGAGCCCCCCGCCACCGCCGCCTTATCCGGGGCCGCCGTCGCCCCCGTCGCCCTGGCCTGTGGCGACCTGCCCCCCGCGCGCCTGGCCGCCGGCTGGGCTGAGCTGCTCCGGGAGCATGAGGCGTGGCTGGGGCAGGAGAAGGCGGCTGAGGCGGCCGAGGCGGAGGCCGCAGCCAAGGAGTCGGCAGCGGCGCTTGCCGCCGCCGCCGCGGCGGCCCGCGGCAGGGCTGCCCCCGCCACTGCAGCTGCCGTCGTCACCACTGGCCAGGCCGGCCAGGCCCAGGCCCAGGCCCAGACGGCGGCGCAGGCCCAGGCCCAGGCCGCGGCCCAGGCCCAGGCGTACGTTCAGATGTACAACGCAGCCAACGTCATCGGCGCCGCTCTGGCGGCCCACGCGCAGGCGCAGGCGCAGCGGCCGCCCCCGCCAGTCCCCGCCCTCCCTGCCCCCTTCCCTCCCGCCCCCGCCCCCGCCAGGCCGCAGCAGCCGCCCGCTCGGCAGCAGCCGGCGCCCGCGGCGGCGGCTCGGCTGGGCGGGGCCGCGGACCTGCCGTGGCAGGGCAAGGGCCGCGTGTCCCGCGGCCGCGGCAAGGGCCCGGCGGCGCCGCCCGCGCAGCCGCAGCCCGCCCAAGCCCCGCACCACGCCCCGGCCCCCGCCCCCGCCGCTCCGCCCCCGCCCCCCGCCCCCGCCCCCAGCCAGTTGGGCCACGCCGAGCTGGAGGCGCTGGTGCGGGCCTGCCCCGACCCCGCCGCCGCGCACCTGCCGGTGGTGGTGACGGGGTGGTCGGCGGGCGAGGCGGCGGCGGACGGCAGCCGCAACTACGTGATGCGCTTCGAGTGCTGCGGCGCGGCCCTGGGCACCTCGTTCAATGTGCAAGTGAGCGGGGCGGGGTGGGAGGGAGCAGGCCCCTGGGGCCCCTGCGGCGGGGCGGGGGGGCACGGCGCCAGAACGGTCGCTTGGGGCTAGCGTTGAGGCATCCCAACCCGTACTTTTGCCTGCACTGACGCAAGGAAAGAAGAATGCTCCAGAATGCTCCAGAATGCTCCAGAATGCTCCAGAATGCTCCAGATTGCTCCAGAATGCTCCAGATTGCTCCAGAATGCTCCAGATTGCTCCAGAATGGACCATTACCCCCCGCTCGGCATTCCCCCACCCGCCCCCAGCCCGACCAGGAGGCCCACCTGCCCGGGGCGGGGGAGCGGCGCGACCTGGGTCTGCAGACCGTGGCGGCGGCGGCGGCGGCGGCGGTGCGCGAGCGCCTGGGCCACGACCTGCCGCCCACCACTCAGGCGGCGCTGGACGCGGGGCGCTGCGAGCCGCTGCAGCTGCACTACATGGTGTCGCTGCTGGGGCAGGACCCGCGCATGCGCACGCCGGCGGCGGCGGCGCAGGCGCAGCAGGCGGCGGCAGCGCAGGCGCAGCAGGCGGCGGCGGCGGCGGCGGCGGTAGTCGCCCAGCAGGCACAGGGGCTGGCGGTGGCTCAGGCGGCGGCACGGCAGGCGCAGCAGGCGGCGGCGGTGCAGCAGGCGCAGGCGGCGGCGCTGGCGCAGCAGAACGCGCAGAGGGCCTCGCAGCAGGCGGCGCAGACGGCGGCAGCGGCCCAGGCCGTGCAGGCGGCGGCGGCGGCGGTGCAGGCGGCGGCGGGGGTGGCGGGGGCGCAGCGGGCCCCGACGGCGCCGCAGCGGCGGCAGGCGGCCATGCAGGCGGCGGGGGCAGCGCTCCTGGCGCAGGCGGCCGCCACCGCAGCGGGGGCGACCATGGCGCCAGCCCCCGCGGCCCAGGCCGCAGCCCACGCCGCCCCGCCGCAACAGCACTGGGCCCCGACCCGTGCCGCGCCCGCACCCGCGGCCGCAGCCCCCCAGCTGCCCCTGCCGGGTGCGGGGCTGCCGCCGCCTAACGCCGCCCTGGCCCAGCACCTGGTCGCCTCCCTGCTCGCACAGCACGCACAGCACGCCCCGCCGCACGCGGCCGCCCAGCCCCAGGCCCAGCCCCCGCCCCAGGCACAGCGGGTCGCGGGCCACTCGTACCCGGGGATGCCCGGCTACCGCCCCGCTCAGCAGCAGCAGCAGCAGCAGCAGCAGCAGCCGCCGAACCCGCACCCCCAGCAGTACCCCCAGCAGTATCAACAGCAGTATCCGCAGCAGTACCAACAGCAGTACCAACAGCAGTACCCGCAACAGTACCAACAGCAGTACCAACAGCCGTACCCGCAGCAGTACGCCCCCGGGGCCTATCCCGGCGGCGCGCAGGCGGCGGCGGCGATGGCGGCGCGAGGGTACGCAGCGGCGGCGCCCGGGGCACAGGTGCAGGCGCGAGGCGGGCAGGCGCAGGGCCAGGCGCAGGGCCAGGGGCAGAGACAGGCGCAGGGGCAGGGGCAGGGGCAGGCGGGAGGGGTGCACACGGTGGGGGACCTGTGGGACGCCCTGGGAGACGGCGCGTAGGCGAGTGGTGGGGTGGGGTGGGGGCGGCGTAGTGTGCTCAGTTGAGGTTGGGGGTGGGGGTGAGCGACTGGGGGAGAGCAGCCTGGGGAGAACAGGACCTGCACGGACGGCGAGTGCACGGCCGGCGAGTGGCGGGCGAGGTTGCGTTTGGGCCAGGGCTAAAGACACAGGGGTTAGGGCTGGCTAGGGGCGCGCGTGGGAAGCGAGCTGGACACTCGAGGCATGGACCGACTTTCCTTGCATGTGGGGCTAGGGGGGCTAGGCGAAGGAATGCTAGGCGTAGGTATGCAGTGATACCGGTATCCAGAGCTGACTGAAGGGTGTGTTCGGGCCTCGGACGCGGTGTGTCCCGGTCCCCGGGGGAGCGCCTGCGGTGGCGGGGTCGTGGGCGGGGCGGCGCACGCAGCTGTGTTGGGGCCCTCGGAGTGGCCCTGCCGTGGCGGGGGGTACTTCTGTGCTTGCGGGCGCCATGCAGTGTAGCCAGAGTAGGGAGGCTTGGCAGACGACAGAGCCCAGCCCATCCCGGCCCAGCCGCCCACGCGCATGCAGGCCGCCACTGCCCGGTCCCTCCCCGCTCCCCGCTGGCTGGCGCTGAGGAGGGAGCCGGCCTCGGGTCCTCGTCCCGTGGTCCTCCCCGCTTCCCAACCCGGTTTGCGGCCCCGCTCTCCTCAGGCCGAAGGCTCCGCGGCGAGTGGTTGCCCGGGTCGGCCAGGTGCAGACCTGCAGGCGACCCGGCCAGAGACCTCGTCCCAGGGTTGGCCGACTCTTCCAACACCGATGCAGCACTTGCGCCTTCCCCTTTGGCCCACAGCAGGCTCGGCCCTCAACAGTTGGCCGTCCCCCCCGTCCTCCGCCGACCCCCACTGCCACCTAGCTGACCCTAGCCGCTGCTCCTCTGTCCAGGCGCCATCCGAGGTCCGAACGCCCTTCCGCTGGCCTCCAAGCGTCCCAATACTCCAATAGCCGCTTGCGTTGACCGCCCTGCCCCTCTCACCCCGCCGCTTCCCCCCCGGCCAACACCTTCCCCCCACCGGTCAGGTCCCGCGCCCGTTCACCCGCCACACCCTCCCCCGCCTTCGGCTCCGCCCCTTCGGCTCCCACCCCCACACACCCTCCTTTCCTCCCCCTTTCCTCCCCCCGTGCCTCCCCCCCTACTGCGTCTCTATGTTGAGCGAGATGTCGAGCGCCGTGACCGAGTGCGTGAGCGCCCCCACCGACACGAAGGTCACCCCCGTGGCGGCGATGGTGGGCAGCGAGGCCAGGGTCACGTTGCCGGAGGCCTCCGTGTCCGCCAGGTCGCCGATGCGGCCCACGGCCTGGGGGTGGGTGGGGGGAAGGGGGGGGGAGGGAAGGATGGAGAGAGGGGCGTGGGGGGCGAGGGTGGGGGGTATTTGTAGCTGAGCGGGATCGCGCGGTCGTGAAGAGGGCGGGTGGGCAGAGGCGAGGAAGCAAGGAAGACCGGGCAGTGTGGGAGGTGCCGTGCGGGGCAGCCGCCATGCGGGCGCGTGCGGCCGGGGTGCGCAGCGGCAGGGAACGGCTCCCTCCAGGCCCTCCCGACGCACCCTGCTCTGCCGCACCCAGCCCCGCTTCCGACCTCCCTCACTCTGCCCCCAATGCTCCCCTGTCCCCTGTCCCCCCCCCCCCCCCCCCCCCCCCCCCACGCACCTCCGCCAGCATGCTCACGTCCACCCCCCCCTCCGCCCCCGGGTCCCTCCGCGCCATGTTGTCCAGCATGACCCGCGTCACGTGCACCGCAGGCAGGGGGGCGCCCTCGCCCCCGGGGGCCGCCTGGCCTGCCGCCTCGGCCTCGCGCGCCGCCCGGGCCTCCTTGAGCAGGCCCACCACCTGACAGGGGGGGGAGAGGCGGGAGTTGCGGGGAGGATGATGGCGCTCTGCACAGGCAGTACATGGCGCCGCTGGTCCTTGGGGGCGCGGTCGCCACCCGAGGCAGAGGGGGAGCGGATGGGGGCGCCTCCTCCTCCCCCCCCCCGTCCCGAGGGTGTTGGCCCACAACAAGGGACGTGCTCCCGCGCAGCGTTCCGCACCTTCCCCCCCCCCCCACCTCGTCCACCTCCTCCAGGGTGCGTGTCTCCACCTCAATGGCCAGACTGTCGCCCAGGCCCTGGGCCCTGGGGGGGGGGGGCGGGCATGGTCGTGGGCTCGTGGCGGGACGGGACGGGAACTTCAAGAGCCGCAGGCCACAGGCCATGGCGGCGGCCTCCAGAGGCTCCAACACGCCCAGGCCCATCTCGCTGTCCGCCCACCGTCTCCGGTCCATCCCTCAGCCTCGAGGTTCAGCCCCCGCCCGCCCACGGCCCCGTCGACCCCTCCACAGCAGAGTACCCTCCCCCACACCCTAGCACCCCCCCCCCCGGACCAGCACCCCCCCCCCCGCTCACTTGATCCACTCCTCCGCCCGCCGCACCGCCGCCGTGATGCCCCCCGCAGCGGCCACGTGGTTGTCCTGAAGGGGGAGGGGGCAGGGGAGGGGGGAAGCGGGCCGCTCAACCCGCGTCGGGCCCAAAACCGGCACACAGACAACCCCTTTCCCCCACCAGTCCCGCGCTCTGCCCTCGCTCCACGGCCCCCTGACCCCCCTCCCCGGCTACCCCCCTGCCCCCTAACCCCCACACCTTGATCATCATCATGTCGTACAGCCCCATGCGGTGGTTGGATCCGCCCCCGATCAGCACCGCCCACTTGTCCACCAGGCGCAGACCTGACAGGGGGGTAGGGGGAGGCATGGGGAAGGGGCGCAAGGGGTCCGGGGAGCCAGCGTCAAGGCACACACACCCCTGGGTTCCCACTGCCTGCTGCTGTGCGCCGCCGCTGTCCGCTCACCCCACGCATCTGGAGCCCGCTGCCGCCTCGTGGGCTGCACCCTCCCTCCCCCTCTCACCCCCCTGCAGCCACCCTCAGCCTCATCACTTGCAAGCGCTGAGAGCCCCCGGGCCCGTAGACCGCACGCCCGCCAGCACCGGACACCGGCGGCCCTGACCTCCACTCCAGGTCCCAAAGTTCCCCTCCCCTCCCCGCATCCACCGCTAACCCCCCCAGCCCCACCCCCACCCGGTGCGGTCTTGCGCGTCTCCAGCACCCGGGTGGGCCGCGGCAGCCCCTGCACCGCCGCCACCATGGCCGCGGTGGCGGTGGCGATACCGCTCATGCGCTGGGGGGGGAGGAGGAGGGGGGGGAGGGCGGTCAGGAGCGGAAGGTGGGGGCACAGCGTGTGATGCCGTTTTGGGGCGCCCTACCAGGGCTCCTGGGAAGCCCCCTCTGCGGGTGCGGCAGGGCACGGCCCCGCCTTGCTCCGCTCCCAGCCCCCTCCGCCCCCCCCACCTGCATGAAGTTGAGCATGACCCGCTCCGCCACCAGGATGGACCGCGCGGGGCCCCGCATCAGCCCCAGCACCTGACCCGGGGCCACCGTGTCGCCGTCGCGCGCGCGCCACTCCACCTGGGGCGGGGAAGGAACGGGTGGGGGTGCGGGAGGGGGAGTGACAAGGGGCGCGGGATGCCAGAGGGGTTTGGGGCGTTAGGTGCAACCCGAGTTCTGGGCTGTGGGACGGAGGGCTTCCCCCGCCCCTAGCACCGCCCCTCGGCCTGACGGCTGCCGCCAGCGCTGGCCGCCCCAGGCCGGGGCCGGGGCCGGGGCGGAGGGCTCTGGCTGGCGCCCCAGCGGACCCTCGTCCCCCCCCCGACCGAGATGCGGCAGGCACACTGCGGGGTCCCTGATGAACCCTCACGCCATTCGCCTGCCCCCCCGCTCCTCCCCCCCCCTCCACCCCACCCCACCCCCCCCACCGTGACGCCGGGGTCCACCGCCGCCAGCACCTCGTCCGCCACCCCCAGCCCCGCCAGCACCCCCGGAGCCTTGGCCAGGAAGGTGGCGGAGGCCTGCGTGTCGGCGGGGATGCTGCGGGCGGGGGGGGAAGGAGGGGAAGAGGGCGGGCAGGCCCGGGGTGGGCAGCCCAAGTCAGGCGGACTCCAGAGGAGGCACGGATTATCCGGGACCGTAAAGCAAGATTGGACTCGCTGCATCCAATTCGTGCTTCGCGCGAGCAGCTAGAGGTGCGGGCGCGATCGACGACGGCTGCGACGAAGACCCACGTTGAGAGAGTCGTTACATCGCCCCTATCGCCTGCGTCTTCGTCCAGAGCCGCCTGGATGACCTGCGCGCAATGCCGTCGCGGGTTGGCACAGTTCGGTCCACGCGCATGCCGGCCGGCAACTGGGCTCCCTGCTCCCCGCACCAGCACCTTGGCAATCGAATAAGTAGGGTGTGATGGGCATGGTATCGGCACGTGGGGCCTACAAGAAGCGACAGAACCGGGTCAGGTTTGGGACCATCCTTGTGCCGTCGCGAGTGGGGATGGCTCACTTGGAGCTGGTCATGTTGCCGAGCTAGCGCACAGTGGCAAGAGGAAGGGTGACGGGCAGAAGGCTCGAAGCTGGTACCTAAGAGACTGTGTGTGGAGCACGCCATACTGCACAGCGCCGCGGCAACAGTCCTGCGCCGCACACTCCTTGTACGACCCTGTACGGCACGCGATGCGCCGTCAGCCCGCGAGCGGTGATATCCGCAGGGCTGGTTCTGCCCGCTGTCTGGCAGCCTGGGCTGTGAAGGGGGTGCCGGTCTGCCGGAGTTTGGCCGGGCCAGGGGCTGCCGGCCCTGGCCCAAGCGTGGCCAAGCCGTGCGCAGTAGAGGGCGCAACTGAGCCCCCTCCCGCGGCACCCCGCCACTGCAGTGACCCACGGCGCGCTCCTGTGCCGGCAGTACCCGGCCGCATGGAGGCCTCCATACCGACAGCAAGGTGGGGACCGGGCAGGCGCTCGACAAGCAACTGGTAACACAAATGCATTCACGTCCGTTCTCATCCACGGCCTTTCCCGCCGCAGCCCCTGTGCCCCGAGCCACAACGCCGTCCGGCTCCAGGTTGCATGCAGCGCCTATGTTCCCGCACACAACCAGCGGACCGATCGACCGAACCAGAACCAAAACGCGTCAAAAGCATACGCAAAACCCTTACGGTATACGGTAGTTGCGGACGGCTAGCCCCGTCCACGGCGTAATGGCCTTCCGAGCCAGGCAGCCAACGCGAGCCCCCCTCCTTTAGGCGCACCTCCCAGGCAGAGGCTGGACCGCCCCCCGCCTACCCGCCCGCCGCCTCTCCCCACCCTACCCCGTGCCAGGTCACCGTCCTCAGGGCTCCGCAGGACTCCCTCACGGCGCCTTGACCGCCCCTTTCTGCACCCTCCCCCTTCCCCGCCCCCGCCTGGCCCCGCCGCAAGGAGACACGCCCGCAGACCACAGACCACCGCCCTCCGCACTCCCGTAGCCACCCCATCACCCAACAACAACGACTCCCAAACATGCGGACAGGACAACAGAAACCAAGCATACGGTGCCGCCGCGACCGGACAGGTCCCGCGGTTTCATGCCCCTAGTCGTTTTTGGATTACCCTGCCCCTCCGCCGGCCCCAGCCCGCGCGGCCTTTCCCTCCCCCCTCCCCATTGCACCCCCGCAGGCGTCATGGCTACGCACGCCTCCACCCCAGGCGCCGCGCCCTCCCACGCGTGGCAGCGCCCCGCCCCCCTCCCAGCCCCATGTCCCCGCCGTCGTTCCCTGGAGCCTCGTCTCGTGCCTGGGTCCATCCATTGCTGCGGAGCTCCATTTAGGCTGGGGCCAGCGCCGGCACGTGCTCCCGCGCCTGCCGGGACGACCTCGGGGCGCTGCGCCCAGGGCCCCCCAACACGCCCACCCCCTGCTGCCGGTACGCCCTCGCGCCCGGCGTGGGGCTGCCACGGGCCGCGGGCTGTGCGCGAGGGCACCCCACCCCCCTCCCACCACCAACAACGTGCCCGCGCTTCGGCCTTGGCCGGCCTTGCGAACCGCCCGAGCCTGAGCTCGAGGGCCCTCCCGACTACGCCGATGCGGGCGAGGGCGCTGGAGGTCCGCAACGCGCCCCCCTGCCGTGGAGTGGCCGCCTGCGCCCCGCGCGCCCCGGCCCTCCCCTCCGGAGGCGCCCGGCTCTCGTTGCGCCGCCAGCGCCCGGCCCCGCGCCCCGCTGCACCGCCGACCGCCGCCGCAGCGCCACGCGGCGGACCGGCGCCCCCCCTCCTCCGCCCCCAGCGCCCAGGGACCTAGTCGTCCAGGTCCGAGCCGTTGGGCGTCTCGGGCGAGGGCGGCTGCTGCGCCCCGGCGCCCCCCTCCTTGGCCTCGGCCGTCTTCACCGCCGCCACAGCCGCCGGAGCGGCACCTGCCGCCGCCACCGCGGCGTGCGCCGCCGCGCCGCCTGCCGCGGCCCCGCCAGCGGCAGCCGCTGCCGCGGCCGCCGTCCCCGTCGCCGCCGCGGCCGCGTGCGCCGAGTGGTGCCCCCCGCCCCCCCCCTGCGGCCGCACGTCCACCACCACCACCGTAACGTTGTCGCGGCTGCCCTTGGCCAGGGCGGCCTTGGCGAGCGAGGAGGCGGCCTTCTTGACGGCCATCTTGGAGGAGGAGGTGCGCGCCAGCTCGCCGCTGAACTTCTCCAGCGCCAGGGTGCGGGCCTCGTCGTTGGTGAACACGTCCTTGGGGGGGGGGAGGGGGAGGGAGGGGTTTTAAGCGGCGAGCAGGGGCCGGGGAGGTCAGCACTCGTCGGTTTCGCTCGCCTGGCTGAGCGATGGGCAGCTGGTTGCCGGCAGGCACGGCAGCCCGGGGCGGGGGAGGGGTGGATAAAGAGAGGCCACACCGCGCCGACTCCACTCAGCCTCCTCCCCTGCACGCCCTCTCCCCATCCCTAGAGCTCTGGCCACCCACCCCTGCATGGCCCCGCGCACACACACGGCTGATGGCGCCCCCGGGCTCCGAACGTGGCCCTCCCTTCCGGACCTGATCTTCCCGGGCTCCTCCCTGCTACATTCCCCAGACCAGAGCGCCGCACCCACCACGACTCCCGGCTGACCACCGCTGCCTGCACCCCGCCGCATGCCGCGCTGCTCCGCCGCCGCTGCTGCCCCCGCCCCCGCCTGCCGCCCTCTCCCTGCCGCCCCCCTCCGCTGCTGCGCCCGCTCCTCGACCTCGGGCCGCCCCTCCACGCTCCCCCGATGGTGCAGACCACCTGCTCGAGTCCGGACGAGGGCCCCCAACATTCCCTCCCCTCCCCGTTCAGGCCCGCGGGGCCCTGCACAGCACTGATCCTCCGGGTCCCTCCGGTTATCCCCCCATCGCTGCGCCACTGCCACTGACGCCTTCGGCGCTCCACCCGCACCCCCTCCCGCCCCCGCTTCAAGCCAACACCTACAGGCCCCGCCTCTCCCCCTGCCCCCCCCCCCCGCTCACCCACAGCCCGTCGCTGGCCATGATGAGCAGCAGGTCCTCGCGGCGCCGCATCACGGACGTGATCTGGGGGGGGGGCGGAGCGGAGCGGGCGGTTCAGCGCACACCCCAGTGGCTGAAAACGAGCGAAGGAGCAGGAGCAGCGGCAGCAGCAAGAACCCGCCAGAGCCAGAGGAGAACGAGCAGCAGGGGGCCCCGAAGACTGGGCGTAGGCAAAGCGGTGCGGGTGCCGTGACTAAGGCAAGTCCACGTCCCGCCCGGCCCATTCTGCAGCCTCGCCACGCTCCCTCCTGCACCGCTCCACAGCGCACCGGGTCCCTCTGCGCCTCAGCCGCCGCCGTGACGCCGCGGCCCCCTTCCTGCGGAATACCGACACCCCGCCCCCCTCCAGCTCGCACCCACCCCTCCCCCTCCCCGCCCCCACCTCCGGCTCCGCGATGACGAAGGGGCGCAGGCAGTGGTCCCCGATGGCCCTGCTGACCGCCAGCTCGCCCATGACCCGGTCCCACCACACGTAGCCGCCGGCCTGCTCCACACGGGACTGGGGGGGGGGGGGGGTTAGGGGAGGAGGGCGGGGGTCGGCGCAGTTGGGGGCCGCAGGGCGGAGCGAGTTTGAGTCTGTGAGTGCGGGGCGCCGTCCGGCCTGCAGCACCGAGCCACATGCGGAGCTGGACTCTTCAAGAATGACCGGTGGCTCGCAAAAGCGAGTCCGCCCTTTCTTGGGTAAGCTTCTCTCCGATTTCTTCTCCTCCGTTACTCAGCACCCTCCCAGACACCCAGTCTTCTCCTCCGTTACTCAGCACCCTCCCAGACACACAGAATGCCCCGCCCCCCGCAGGCTCCCCACCCGCTCACCACCTCGTCCACCCGCGTGGCCTTGTGGTCCAGGCTCAGAGCCACCGCCTCCCCCTCGCGGCACAGCAGCGCGCGGGAGTCGCCTGGGGCAGGGGTGGGGTGGGGGCAGGGGTGGGGGTGGGGGCAGGACGACAGGTCAGGAGCGGCGAGCGGATCGGGTCGGGGAGGCTGGCTGAGAGATGCCTCATGCCTGCCGTCACCCCCCTGCCCCGCTGCTGCGTGCGACCCCAGCCGCCCTCCGTGCAGCACCCCCCCACCGGAGCCCTCCGGCACCCCGCGCCCGCGCAGAGGCCTCCCAGCAGGCAGCCAACAGACCGCCCCGGCCCCCTATTCCCATCACACGCAACCGTGCGCGCACTGGCAGCCCCTGCTGGCAGCGCCCTTTCCGCCAAGTATCAAACTACATTAAGGGATGTGGGGGTCTAAAGACGCGCCTCACCACAGTTTAGCTTTATCTCAAGCTCCTTCGAGCATGGCGCTCAGGTTTGTCTAGTTGAGCAGCCGTCACCTCCCCTCTTCTCCTCTCCTCCTTCCCCCCTCCCCGCCCCTCCCCGCCCCTCCCCGCCTCCCCCCACTCACCGCAGTTGCCCACCCACAGGTGCCGCGCCGTCACCAGCGACACCACGGCCGTGGTGCCCACCTCGTGCGCGGAGCGGGTCTGCGCCAGCTGCGAGTCCGTGTGCAGGAAGGCGCTCTTCAGAGCCGCCTCGATGCCGTCCACGCGGCTGGGCCACACCTCGGCGGCGGCGGCGGCAGCCTCGGGCGAGCTGGGGGTGCCCTCCTTCCCGCCGCCGCCGCCGTCGGCCTTCTTGTCCGCCGCCGCCGCCGGGGCGGCCTCCTTGGCGGCGTCCGGGGCGTCCTTGCCGTTGCCCTCCTTCCCGGCTGCCACCGCCTCCTTCCCGTTCCCCTCTGGCGCGGAGGCGTCCAGGGCTACGCCGCTGGAGGACACGGGGCCCGCGGGGGAGGCCGTGGGGAGCGGCCCCGACGTGGGCATCCCGTCGGCCCGCACGCTGGCTGTGACCACGGTTTTCAGGTGCTCGTGGAGGCTCTTTGCGCAGTGCTTCGCCACGTCGGGCCCTGGAGGGGAGCATTCCGGCGGAAAATGGTGGCAGGTGAGGGCCGGTGAGCTAGAGAGAGCACGACGTGGCGGAAGGGCCGTTCCAGGTGGAGGAGGCCAGGTGAGGGATGGACACGGGACATGCCAGTCTGCACTGCACACGCGAAACCGCTCACCGCCGTGACCATCATAGACAGCGAAGAAGTGCACAGTGACGGGTTCCGTCCCGTGAAGGGCTGCTTGCTGCTGCGGGTCGAGACCCTGCGATGCGTTTGGCGTCGGGGGAGCGTCGTCGACCCGCCCCGACGACGCAAGCGGCGTGGTACCTGACCCCGCCTCTCCTGTGCTAGCTGCCGTCTGAGCCTCGCCCTGCGCCTCGCCCTGCGCGGGCGGATCCGCTGGCACCTCGCCCGCCCGAGGTATAGCGGGCGGCAGGTGGTCCCTCGCGTTGCACGTCCACCATTTAGGGATAACCAGCAGGTCTGGTACCGCTTGCCAGCTGTTACACGCGAAGGGCATGACTTAGCAGGCGCTCCGACACAAGACATTAGCAAGCTCGCCTCCCGCGCACCTGTCCTCCATCGTCATGCGCTGGCCCACGACCGACTTTGCTGCATACGAGGGGCATGCGCCCGCCCACTTGACAGGGCGGGGAGCAGGCTCCTCCTTGGGCGCCGGAGCAGACATGTCAGCAATTGGCTCCGCCGGGGCTTCAACTGCAAGGCGCAAAGCGCAGCGGCATTCAGAACGCTCTAAGAAATGCCCTGGAACAATCCGAGGCATGAGCACGCGAGAGGTTCAGCTCGCGGGGCGCCTCTTGCGGGGCGCACCTGGGACCGGCGGGCTGGGGCTGGGCTTGGCGGGCTCCTCAGTGCTTGGAGCACTAGCCTCACCAAGCCCATGCACCTCTTTCGCTGGCGGGGAGACAACAACTTGGGGAGTGGCTGCTGGCTTGCGTTTCTTCTTTGCCAAGCCAAAGCACTTTAACATGCCTAGAGCTCCTAGAGCCTCGTGCTCATCGAAAACAACCTGTCAGGCAAGCCTCGCAACTGGCAGCTCGCAAGAAATGTGCTATCGTCGTTGCTCTCGGAGTTGTGGCATATCGAGCAAAGAGGTGTGTCAGAGTACGCGTTCCCAGCTTGAATGGCTTGCGGGATACGTTTCGGGCAACGACTTGACGATGGTCGCAATCAGGATGGGGGGGCACGCTGCGCCCGACATCCTGACCCTGACCCCCCGAACCCCCAACCTTTACCATCTGACCCCCTCACCGACAGGCACTGCTTCCTGTTTAGCATGCTGGTCGGGGCGCAGGGCATCGGGCGGCATCAACCCTGCAGCCTGCACAACATCGTCGTTGCACCCGCGGCCCGACACAACCCTCCGCCCGGGGGCCTGGAGCCGAGCGTGCCATCGCTGACCTCTTTAAACCCTCCGGGCCCCCCGGCCCCTCCGCCAGGCGGCAGCACGGCAGGGGTGCTCCAGTTCCCTGCCCCAGGAGCTTCCTCTGTGTTCCTCCCACTCGTGCCCTTGTGTGCGTCCCACAAGCAGCAGGCAGGAAGGTCCATCCCAAGGGAAAACGAGCTGTGCGTTCTCCAATTCTGGTTGCGGTTGTGGACCCCTGGGCAGCGAGCTGTGTGTGGATGTCATCAGGTGCTCTGGTGCTCGGTATCCAGGCAGCTCTGCGGCTCCCACATGAAGGGGGCCGGCTCCAGGTGGTGCGGCTGGCACTAGGAGAGGCCAGGAGCGGGCAAGGTGCGAGGCCAAAGCGGGCATATTCAGCCAGGACCAGTCCACTTCCCACGCACGGTCGGCACGGCGGATGGCAAGGTTAGCGGCCGGGGGGGCCTTCCCGCGCACAGTCGGTACGGCGGATGGCACGCCGGCATACACACCGGCCCCCCGCGCCCCTACAGTAGGCAAACACAGTCACTTCAACTCCTAGGACCCCAAGCCTGATTCAAGCCTTACTCCCTCGCGAGCTGCAAATGAAACACCGTTTACACACATAGCAAAAGTGGCTAACATCATGCCGCAAGTGCTCCAGCCTGGGCCCGACAGCCCAGCAGCTGCGAGGCGGCTATCAGAGGCCTTGGTGTTTGCACAACGAGGCACGATGAACTCCGTAGAAGCCGGGCGGGTGCTCAGCGTTCTCGATGACACTCTAGAAGGGCTAAGGTGCGCGAGGCGCTGCAGCATTGGGTAGCCCTGAGCAGCAACTATACATTCGGTGCTGGAGGCGGTCGCTACGCAAGCCTTTGGTCCGCGGCATGCTCAGTCGCGCCAGTGTGTCTGAGGCGGGAACCGTCGCACCCTCCGCAGACTTATATCTTACGTTACGCAAGATGTGCTCGACACAGCGGAACAGCTGCGTGACATTCTCGGCGAGGTGGGCACCTACATGCGTGTGCAGCGACGGCACGCAGCAGTCGATAGCCCCGCTCCTGCCTGCAGGACCTAGCAAACACCCTCATCAAGCACAGACAGCTCTTACAGTCATCAAAGTCCTCGCTCAACAATGAGCAGCTCATGGCGTCCACGCTGGAGCTGGTGCGGTTGCTCAAGGTGCGCGCTCGCTAGGGTTCCATAAGGCTGGCAGCTCTTTGGGGGTGAGGGGGAGGAGGGGAACCGGCGTAAGCGGCCGGGTCGAGGGGGTTAGGGGTGGGTGAGGGAACAGGGCTGCGCTTCCCCAGCCAGGGGCCCTGCAAGCCCAGCATAAGCCTCGTGTCTCCACCTACGGTGCTGGCAGCAGCCGGCGCCTCTGCCCCCCCACGTCCCCAGGGCCCCCAGCCCAGCCCCGCTTGGCGCCCCGCCCAACCCCGCCCCTCGCGGTGCCTGCCCTCCCCCCCCTGCTCTCCGCCTCTGCAGAAGTCGCCCTCTGCCCAGCGGCTACAGGTGTTGCCGTACGACCGCACATACGGTGTACTGCAGGCCCTGCAGTACTTTGAGCAGGTGGGCACACTCGCCGTACAGGCGGGGAGCCCTCTTCTGGGTGTGGCCGGACAAGGGGATGGGGACGGCGAGGGCAAGGGCCAGGGGGAGGGGTCTGGGGCCCGGGGTGCAGCCCCTGGGCCGTCTGTCAGAGGCACCGGCCTTTGCTCGGGGCCCCTCGCCTCGCACTGCCCCTCCCGTCAAGCCGGGCTGGGATCCTGCGCCCTCGCGTCCGCCGAGCCGCGGGTCCCCGCGCCTCAGTGCCTGCCCCCACCCAGGCCCCATCACTCGTACCCGGATCCCCCCACCCGCCCACTCCCTGCCCTCACACGCCCCTCTCCCCTCCGCCCATCCTCTCCCCCCCCTGCCCCGCAGCTGCGGCAGTTCGCCCAGAAGCGGCTGACCACCACGGTGGAGGAGGACAGCAGCAACCGGGAGTACTTCGAGGAGGTGTGTGGGGGGGGCGTTGGGGGGGGGGCAGTGGGGGGGCAGTGGGGGGGCGGTCGGGGGGGGAGGGAATGGGGGGAGGGCGGGGGGGCGCTTGGGTGCTGAGGCGTGGTGGCTTGGGGGAGGGGACGGGAGCTTTACGGGGGGCGGGCGCAGGGAGGGAGGCAGGCATGGGAGAGAGGGCGGGCACGGGCCAGCCCTGAGGTGAGGGGCGATCGAGCAGGGCGGTGGCGGGGCTGACGTGTGCCCCAGCGCTTGAGAGGGGGGCCGTGCTGTGGCGGTGCAGGGGTCACGGGCCTCAGTAAGGGAGGCGCCAGTGAGGGTGGCGCGGTGGGGTATGGGGCCTGGGCCTGTGTGGGATGGGGAGCTGGGAGTGGGCAGGTGCGACCCGAGTCGGACTGGCCTCGGAGGGGAGGGCCCGGCGGGGGCGGGCGGAGGCGGAGGCGGGAGGGAAGGACCGCGGGGCTGTGGGCTCCGCCCTCGGGTCACACCCGTGCACCACCCGCACCGCACAGGCATGCATGTCCCAGCGAGCCACGCCCCCGCCAGGCGTCTGCTCCGATCCCCCCCCGCATCCCGCCCCGCCCCCCCAACCCCTCCCCCCCTACCCCCCTCCCCCTACCCCCCAGGTCCGCGACCGCGAGGAGCGGGCGGTGGCCGAGCGGCTGCAGCTCGAGCAGAAGCTGCGGCTGCAGCGGGTGGAGCTGCAGAAGGCGGCGGGGACCATACAGGTGGGGGGGGGGGCTGGGGGGGCGGGTCCGAAGGGAGGGGGTGGAGGCGGGATGTGCCGCCGTGGCTTGGGGCGGATGGGCGGGGCGGAGGGCGGGGCGTAGCGCAGCCGGTGCAGGGCTGGCTTGGACGGGGGGGCAGCGGAGAGGGTGCCCACCGCAACCCCAACCCCGTAAGCTCCACCCCCTGCTTTCAAGGGTCGGCACATAATCCCCTCCCCTCTTGCCCCCGCGCACAACCCCCTCCCCTCCCTCCCCCATCCCTCCCACCCTAACCCCCCGCCCCCCAGGTGGCCGAGGACCGTGCCCGCGGGGAGGTGGCCGAGGTGCAGACCAGCACCTCGCAGGCGCGGTCGGGCATCGAGGGCGGAGCCAAGTCGCAGCAGGAGGCGGACAAGGCGGCGTTCAAGGTGGGGGGGCAGGGGGGGGGGGGCGGGGGCTGGAAGGGAGGGGTGAGGCGAAGGGGCCCGGCGGGGCGGGGGGTGGAGGGGCCCTGCGGGCGGCGGAGGCTGGCTGCGGGCGGCACGGCCGCCGCTGATCGCTTCCAGCCCCACCCGACCTCCTCCGGCCCCCTACCCTCTAAACGCCCTGCCTGCCCACACACCCTCACACACCCGCGGCACTGCTATCCCCGCACACCGAAGCATCACCTCCGCCCTCATCCCGCAACCTACCCCACCCCCCCACCCCCAGTCCGACCTGGACCAGGTGTCCCGCGAGCTGGCCTCCGCCCGCTCCGAGCTGGCCCGGCTGCGGGGGGAGCACAAGGACAACGAGGCGCTGCTGCGGAAGGCGCGGAAGAGGGCGGAGCAGGTGGGGGGGGGGGGGGGGCGGAGGGTTGGAGGGGTTATGTGGTGGGGCGGGGTGGGGGGTGGAGGGAGGGGCGTGTGCGGGGCAGTGGGGGTCGGGGAGGCGGCATGCGCGCACCCCTTGCCCCATGCCCCCCTCCTCATGCCCCCTGTTGCTCTAGACCTCCCTGCGCACCCTCACGCCCTCTCCCCCTCCCCCCCTCCCCCCTCCCCGCTCCCCCCCTTGTCAGGACGTGGAGGTGCAGATCGGCGAGTACGACGCCGACGTGGGCGCCAAGGAGGAGGAGCTGGGCAAGGCGCGGGCCGAGTACGAGGAGGTCATCACCAAGCTGCAGGTGGGGGGCGGGGGAAGACGGCGAGCGTCAGTGGCCGATGGGTGCATGAGGCCTCCATCCCCTCGCCTCTGGCCCCACCGCCCATCCCAACCCAACCCCATCCAGCCCCAACCCAACCCAACCCAACCCCAACCCAACCCCAACCCCCCAACCCAACCCCCCAACCCAACCCCCCAACCCAACCCCCCAACCCAACCCCCCAACCCCAGGACTACACCCGGGGCTGGAACGAGATGCTCCAGGAGCGGCTCGAGTACGAGGAGCGGGAGCGCCGCCTGGCGCACGAGCGGCTGCAGGTGGGGGGGGGAGGGTGGTAGAGGGGGGGGGCTGTGAGGGGCTGCGGAGCCGCCGGCCTGGCCCTCGGGCTGGGGGCAGACAGCGCACAGCTAGCAGGGGTGGGGGGCCTGGCGCCAGCGGCCGCACGGCCATGCCGCAGAACAGCCCACGTACGGCTTGGGAGGCAAGTGCGGGGCACCAACCCTGGGTCGGCTGCGGCCCCCGCGCTTGCAGCCGCAATGCTCGCTTCGGCGCGCGAGGCCGTCGACCGTCGCCGAGCCCGTCCGGCGCCCCGGCCTTGCCCCCTACCGGGCGCAGCCTCTCCGTCTTCTCCCAACACCCTTCCCTCCTAACCCCACCCACCCACCCACCTCCTAACCCCCCCCCCCTCCCTCCCTCCCTCCCTCCCTCCCGTCCCATCCCCCAGGCCAACCTTCACAACGTGCGCATCAACCGCGCCGCCCGCGTCATCCAGCAGGCCTGGCGCGCCTACAAGAAGGCCAAGGAGGCCGCCAAGAAGAAGGCCAAGAAAGCGGAGAAGGCCAAGGCCAAGAAGAAGTAGCGCGATGATGACGGGGACATGCGATGCCGTGCAGCGGGGGACGGTGGCCGGGGGCTGAGGGGAGGGGAGAGAGCGGGTTGGGTGTTGGGCATGGTGTGTGTGGGGGGGACTGGAGGCGGCCGGCCGGGAGGCTGCCGCGCACTGCCGCGCACGCTGCGCTCTGTGGGTCTGTGGGCTGGCCATGCCGAGCCCGAGCAGTGTCTGCATTCAGCATGGGAGGATGCGATGGGTGCAGCAGGAACTGCCTCGAGAGGAGGGGCGTTGGATTGCCTGCGGTATCGGACTGCGGCGGGGGGCCAAGGGCCGTTCCCGGGGCGGCTCCACGGACGTCATGGGCTCTTGGGTGGGCGGGGCCGGGGGCCGCAGCCACGAGGCGGATGGACTGCGGATGTACCAGAAGCGCAACTGTTATGGACGCCGGAGTCTTGGCATGCGGAGCTGGCGGCAGGGCTCCGTCCGTGCAGCGCGTTCGTCAGTGCCATTAGAACCGAGACCCGAGGCGCACGCTCGAAGCCTTTAACCAGTCTTGCCAGCGACCCTGCCATTCTCGCCAGGGGTACGGGGGGGCACACAAGACTTGTACAAGGGCTGGGGTCGGGCGGAGAGGCGGACCGCGCGGCACGGAGTGGCGTTGACATGATCCGGAGCAGAAGGGGCGTGCAATAGGCATGTCCCCTTGGCAGCGGCCCGGGCGGCTGCGGGCGGGTGCTGAGCCCCAGCACGCCGCGTCAGGGCCGGCGACAGGTCTGCCCCGTCACAGCCCCGCAGTACCCCGGCTACCTGCACGTTGCATGCAACCCTGCGCAAGGGCTGCACGCAGCGCCACGCGGCGGGG
The DNA here is from genome assembly GCA_016858145.1 of Edaphochlamys debaryana. Taxonomy (NCBI): domain Eukaryota; kingdom Viridiplantae; phylum Chlorophyta; class Chlorophyceae; order Chlamydomonadales; genus Edaphochlamys; species Edaphochlamys debaryana. Next base: position 59,189 of record JAEHOE010000192.1, on the reverse strand, counting down.
CCGCACATCCTCGCGACACGGGCCTGGGCTATGCACATTGGGGGAGGGGGCATGGGCCTGCCCTGGCACACAAGCAGCATGGCTACCCAGCGCAACTCTAGTCGTGGCATTCGGGGAGTGCATAGACGCACATATGGAGCAGTGTGGAGTGCGGTGGGCCGGGGGGCTAGGCCCCGAGCGCACAGCAAGGACGGGGGGCACACAGCTCGGTGACGACGCCCTTGCCCCTGGCCCCTGTGACAGATGGGAGAGGGCCAGAGTTGGATGTGGGCGACGGGGTTGCGCTCCTGACCCTGGGAAGCACGCCCTGCCTCCCCCGTCCCGCCTCCTGCGTCCTGGCAAGCAACCCCAGCGCAGAGGGTACCGTATCCTGCGGCAAGGCAGCTGCGGCGTCGTGCCACGGCAGGGCAGGGTCGCAGCGGGGTTAAGAACAAGAGCGCCAGGCAAGCGAGGGCGCGAGGGCACGGCCCGGGGAACCAGCCGCCTGCTACCCAAGGCATGGCTCCAAGGGTCGCAGCGGGTGCCCCGGACGCTGGCGGGAGCCAGGCTGACGCCACGCTTGGCCCTTGTCGGGAGGCCGGGAGCCCTGGCTTGCAGGCCCCCGCTCCATCTCTCCGCGAATGCGCGTGCCGGCGTGCCGGGCTGGGCGCGGCCTGGTGGGGGAAAGGAGACACGGGAGACGAGTTACGCGAAAAGCAAGGCCAGCAAATGCAACGATTGCACTGGTCGGCAACTATCCGCTGCTCTTGCGGCCTGGTGGGGGCGGCATGCCGGCGCACGTAGGCAGGCGGGGAAGCCACCGGGTCCTGCACTGCCGGTGCGGAGTCTGCAGACCCAGACGACCACTCCACCTGCCCAGCAGCAAGGGCGGGGAGCACGGGCGGGAAGCGAGCGTGGCAGGCGGGCAGACCGGTAGTCCTGACACCTGACCGCCTGAAGAGCCCCCACCGCGCGCCTCGCCCGTGGCCGGATGCACCCCGCAGCGCTGGTTCCCCGTGCCGTACCCTTGCGCACTCACTTGCCTGGCACCCCTGCTCTTAACCCCGGAGCGCGCATGCGACCGAGCGCCGTGGGCCGTGGCTTGCCAGCGCCTCACTCAAGTCGCCAGGGTTGTTTCGTTCTAGGTCCTGCCAGTCCCGTGCGATTCTGCGGCGGCAATGGGACGCAGGCGTACGGCTTCCGGAACCGGCAGCCAAGACATAAATGCGTCTCGCCTCCATGGGCCAGTATCCCAGTCACAGTCGACGCGAACAACTACTAACTCTTAAGTGATCGTACCTATTCAGCAACCCACCACGATGGCGCTCCTGATGCCCCGCTGTTCCTCGCTTCATAGGCCAGCCAAGCGGGGTGTCACCTCGAGGCCGTCGACCATCGCCAAGCCCGTCCGTCGCCCCGGCCTTGCTCCCTCGCCACTCCAGCAGCGCCCCGCCGACGTCAAGATGCAGGCAAGCCGCGTCGGGTAGCGAGTGTCGACATCGTCGGTGCTCAGTTCCGGAACACCGGCTTCCCGCGGAGCCCAGCAGTCGCGACCAGCACGCTCCGTTAGGGCCAGAGTTGAAGTCACGCAAGAGAGTTACCCCGTAGGGCCAAAGTCGAATTGCTTCCACGCACCAGCCTCCAGAAACTCGATCTGCACACCCTTGCGCCACCGGGGCGTGAGCCCGCGCGCCACCAGCCCGTCAACACCTCCTGCCGCTCCCTGGGTCCCTGCGCATGCGGCAGCCCAGCACCGTGAGGGAGGGCGCCACCACCACTCCGCACCACCTCCGCACAGCCTGAGCCTCCCGAAGGAATAGCTGGTGCTGGCGGGATGTACCAGAAGCGCAACCGTTATGGACGCCGGAGTCTTGGCATGCGGAGCTGGCGGCAGGGCTCCGTCCGTGCAGCGCGTTCGTCAGCGCCATCAGAACCGAGACCCGAGGCGCACGCTTGAAGCCTCGAACCAGTCTTGCCAGCGACCCTGCCATTCTCGCCAGGGGTACGAGGGGCCACACAAGACTTGTACAAGGGCTGGGGTCGGGCGCAGAGGCGGACCGCGCGGCACGGAGTGGCGTTGACATGATCCGGAGCAGAAGGGGCGTGCAATAGGCATGTCCCCTTGGCAGCGGCCCGGGCGGCTGCGGGCGGGTGCTGAGCCCCAGCACGCCGCGTCAGGGCCGGCGACAGGTCTGCCCCGTCACAGCCCCGCAGTACCCCGGCTACCTGCACGTTGCATGCACCCCTGCGCAAGGGCTGCACGCAGCGCCACGCGGCGGGGCCGCACATCCTCGCGGCACGGGCCTGGGCCATGCACATGGGCATGGGGCCAGTGATGGGCACGGGCCTGTCCCAGCACAAAATCAACATGGCTACTTAGCGTAAGCCTAGCGTTCGACGTCGTGGCATTCGGGGAGTGCATAGACGCATGGAGCAGTATGGAGTGCGGTGGGCCGGGGGTCCAGGCCCCGAGCGCACAGCAAGGGCGGGGGGCACACAGCTCGGTGACGACGCCCTTGCCCCTGGCCCCTGTGACAGATGGGAGAGGGCCAGAGCTGGATGGGGATTTAACGAGAACAACGTGGCAAGAAGCCGCATCGCATAGGTGAAACAGCCGCGCACGAGATGGGGGGCTGTTGGGGGCGATGGGGATGTCGTCCTGACCCTGGGAGACCCGTCCTGCCTCCCCCGTCCCGCCCCCTGCATCCTGGCAAGCAATCCCAGCGCAGAGGGTACCGTATCCTGCGGCAAGGCAGCTGCGGCGTCGTGCCACGGCAGGGCAGGGTCGCAGCGGCTGCCCCAGGAGCTGGCGGGAGCCAGGCTGACGCCACGCTTGGCCCTTGTCGGGAGGCCGGGAGCCCTGGCTAGCAGGCCCCCGCTCCATCTCTCCGCGAATGCGCGTGCCGGCGTGCCGGGCTGGGCGTGGCCTGGTCGGGCGGCATGCCGGCGCACGCAGGCAGGCGGGGAAGTCACCGGGTCCTGCACTGCCGGTGCGGAGTCTGCAGACCCGGACGACCACTAAAGCTCCCGGCAGCAACGGCGGGGAGCACGGGCGGGAAGCGAGCGTGGCAGGCGGCCGGGCTACAAGACCAGTAATCCTGACACCTGGCCGCCTGAAGCCTCGCCCGTGGCCGCGTGCAGGCGCGTGCGCAGGCCGTGGGCACGCTCCGCCCTGCAGCTCCGCCCAGCCCCGCCTGACAGTCCCTTGAGGCGAGGGGCAGGCTGCCAGTCTGCCCCTTGGCCTTGCCCCCTGAAGTGCGCGGTACGCGCGTCAAAAGGCCTCAAGCGCTCTATCAGCCGGCCCTGCTCACCGCCCGCTCGCGTGCATGAAGATGGCCCACGCACGGAACGCGCATCCCGCCTCCGATGTCACAAGAACGTGAAGCCGCCGGGCACGCTTGCTGCTTCGTCGGTTGTGCGTGTGAGGGTGACGGAGCGGACTGCATGCATCGAGGATTGGGCTTTCGAGCCCGTGGTCGTGCTGCGGTTGCATTGCAAAGCAACGTGATGCTGTGTATTTGCACAAGGGTTCTGGCCTGCCGTAAGTGGTGTGCCGAAAGCCCTGGGCTGTCCGTACTCGAAATTGTACCGTAAAGGACCAATGTTGCTCAGCCCGCGTGACGCCAAGCCGGCCATCGTTATGGGCTTTGCGTGAGGTAGTTCCGACACCGTGAACACTCAGAGTGCTCGACGTGCGCGCTTCCCGGGGCGCCGGGCCGGCTGCCGAGCGCGCAATGGTTTTGGGGACCGGACCCCTGCTTGGCGTCAACTTTGCCTGCGAGGATGACGGGGCAGTGGCCCTGTTGCAAAACTACCAATCGTCTCCAATCGATTGGGCAGCGGGCGAACCCTAGATAAATTACGCAACCGAACCCTCAGCAGCTGATCGAGCCCCGCCGAGCCCCCCACAACCCTCGAGCACGCTGAGACCCCCTGCCAAACCCGCAAGCATTGCCACTAGCCTGCCTGCTTTTCTGTGCTGCTGAGCGCCCGTGCCACTCCGTGTGGCCTCTCGCGCGTGCCAAACCCAGTCGAAGCCGACCAATCGGCCGACACCAGCCGGGTACCAACGCCCCCAGGCTCCTAGCCCCTAGCTGAACCTAATTGTGCGGTGCACACATCGACGAGGTCAATTCGGTAAAACCCGTCGTCGCCTGCAAGTCGCCTGCGATTGCGGTTGTACCCAAGCGACGCATCCTCCCCGCGCCAAACAGGCGAGCTGGGGGTCCGCAGTGTGCGTAGCCGGGTATATCCAGGTGGTTCGCTTTCGTTTGACAGGTCGGGGCGGGGTGTGCCAGTCGCGCGCCTAGTCGACAAGAGTCGCGGACATGCGGGCGGCCGGTTCCGGAAGTCGCGACACCAGCGCGGTTTCTGATTTCTTTGCGTCTTTCGTGTCGAGTGTTGACGTTTGTGACCCTAGTGCTCGCTGGACGACTGCGGGGCCCGCGCTTGCGGCCGCATTGCTCGGTCCCGCGCGACAGCTTGCGGGGCACGTCAGCTCGGTGGTTATCATATTAGACTCAAGTCGCCAGGGTTGTTTCGTGCTAGGTCCTGCCAGTCCCGTGCGATTCTGCGGCGGCAATGGGACGCAGGCGTACGGCTTCCGGAACCGGCAGCCAAGACATAAATGCGTCTCGCCTCCATGGGCCAGTATCCCAGTCACAGTCGACGCGAACAACTACTAACTCTTAAGTGATCGTACCTATTCAGCAACCCACCACGATGGCGCTCCTGATGCCCCGCTGTTCCTCGCTTCATAGGCCAGCCAAGCGGGGTGTCACCTCGAGGCCGTCGACCATCGCCAAGCCCGTCCGTCGCCCCGGCCTTGCTCCCTCGCCACTCCAGCAGCGCCCCGCCGACGTCAAGATGCAGGCAAGTCGCGTCGGGTAGCGAGTGTCGACAGCGTCGGTGCTCTGTTCCGGAACACCGGCTTCCCGCGGAGCCCAGCAGTCGCGACCAGCCCCCAGGGCTTGAGCCCGAACCCTACTGACCTGGTCGAGTGACACTGACCCTTCATGGTGCGACGTAGCCTGGGCCGTGACTCGTTGCTGTTGCTCAACTGCATTCCAAATGCAGCAGCCCTTAGTTTGTTGACGCGCACTCTTTACGCCTAGGCCCTGGCGCACAGCAAGCCTGGCTACCTTTCAAAGCCCTCGAGCCTGAGCCCGCAACTAATTGAGCTGCTCCCTCCCTTCCGCGCGACCCATGCTTGCATTGCGCAGTTTACGTCCAACGACAACCTGCCTGCGGGCAGCGACAAGGCCTTCCTGCTGTCGAGCAAGTTCACCAAGGAGGCCGGGCTCAACCCCCAGGTCGTCTACCGCAACCTGTCCGCCCCTCAGCTTTACGAGCTGGTGAGTCGGCATGCGATCTCTGACTTTTCGGGACACGCTTTTCGCCGCTGTGCGCCAAGCGACCGTCCCTGTTGTGACCCTGCAGGCCCTGGCCTTTGAGCCCGGCACCCACATCACCTCGAGCGGCGCCCTCGCCACCCTGTCGGGTGAGTCGCGCCATGTGCAGCAGGCTTTTGACGCGACACCCACGGCCAGCTGTGCAACGTCCCCCGCCACGCCAGCGCCCTGCAAGCGCCCCTCTCTCGCTCACGCCTGCTCCCCGCCCTCCCCCTCCTTTCCCTGCAGGTGCCAAGATGGGCCGCTCCCCCAAGGACAAGTGAGTAGCAGCACCGCGAGCCGCCGTTGCCTCTTGCGTCCCCCCTCCCCCGCCTTCCCCTCGCCTGCAGCCCGCAACCTGCCCGCCTGCCAGCTACAGCCCAGCCCTCGTTGCCACCTGCCCCCACCCATCCTCACGCCCTCCTCATCCCCCCCCTCCCCCTCACCCCCGCCCTGCCCCCAGGCGTGTGGTGCGCGACCCCGAGGTCGAGAAGGACCTATGGTGGGGCAAGGCCTCGCCCAACTTCGTCATGGACGACAAGACCTTCCTGACCAACAGGGAGCGCGCCATCGACTACCTCAACACCCTGGACCGCCTCTACGTGGTGGACGCATACGTCAACTGGGACCCCAAGGTGGGGTGGGGGGGCCCGTCAGGGGGGGTGCCTGCGTGTGTGTGTGTGCATGTGCGCCGTCTGCGGTTGCGGGTGCGGACTGCGGAGTCATGCGTGTGGGGGGTAGCTTGGGTACCTGGCTGCGCACGTGTGTGGGTGCCCTCCCCTGCTGACAACCCCTCCTCCCTGCCTCCTTTCCCCCCGCCCCCCGCCCCCCCCCCGCAGTACCGCGTCAAGGTCCGCGTGATCACCTCGCGCGCCTACCACGCGCTCTTCATGACCAACATGCTCATCAAGCCCTCGGCCGAGGAGCTCAAGGACTTCGGGGAGCCGGGTGAGCCGGGGTATGGGAGGGGCTCTGCAGGGAAGGTGCGGGGAAACCCACGGCTGCTGCCCGCCTGCGGTCCGGCAGCTCTGCATGCCGAGCCCTCAGCGTCCGCACCCGCAGGGGCTGAAGCTCATACCCCCCTTCCCCTCCCCCAGACTTCGTGATCTACAACGGCGGCGCCTTCCCCGCCAACAAGTACACCCAGTTCATGACGAGCCAGACGTCCATCGACCTGTCGCTCAAGCACAAGGAGATGGTGATTCTGGGCACCATGTACGCCGGCGAGATGAAGAAGGGCGTGTTTACGTGAGTGGGGGAGGCGAGGGGCGGGGGCGGAGGGCGGGAGGTGGGGAACGGGGTGGTGGGGTAGTGGGGTGGGGAAGGGGGGTGGAGGGGCATGGCGGGCAACGCTGGGTGCTGATAAGGGGCAAGGGAAGCGGGTTGCAACGTCGGAAGAGCGGCACTGCAAGGAACACGCCCTCATCCCCTCCCATCCATTCCCCTCCTCCCCAGGCTGATGCACTACATGATGCCCATGTCTGGCAAGCTGTCGCTGCACTCTGGCTGCAACGTGGGCGACAAGGACGACGTGACGCTGTTCTTCGGGCTCAGCGGCACCGGCAAGACCACCCTGTCGGCGGGTGAGCGGGCAGCGGAGGAGGGTTGGGGGCGGGGTGTATGCGAGGGAGTGTGGGGGGCGCTACGGTCTAGGATTGTAGCTCGGCAGCCTAGCCGCCCAGCCTGGCGTCAACCTCTTTCCCCTCCTCCTCCTTACCCGCTTCCCCCACCCCCCAGACCCCAAGCGCCCGCTCATCGGCGACGATGAGCACGTGTGGTCGGACGACGGCGTGTTCAACATCGAGGGCGGCTGCTACGCCAAGTGCATCAAGCTCTCGCCCACGACGGAGCCCGAGATCTTCAACGCCATCCGGTGAGGGGGGCGGAGGCAAGGGAGGGACGATCGGGTGGCCTGCCACGCCGCTCCCCAGCCCATGGCGCCTACCCACCCAGCCCCCACGACTCCACCGCTCGCCGAACCTTAACCCCGGCATCACCCCCTTTCCCCTCCCGCTCCCCCCCCCCCCCACCCCCAGCTTCGGCACGGTGCTGGAGAACGTGGACTACGACCCCGTGACCCGCGTGGTGGACTACGACTCCCAGAAGCTCACGGAGAACACGCGCGCCAGCTACCCCATTGAGTACATGGCCAACGCGCGCATCCCCTGCGTGGGGCCGCACCCCAAGAACGTCATCCTGCTCGCCTGCGACGCGTTCGGGGTGCTGCCGCCCGTGTCCAAGCTCACGCTGGAGCAGGCCATGTGAGGGGGGGAGGGGGGAGGGAGCGGGAGTCACTGGTGGTTGGGGGAAACGAGAAGTCTGCGGATACGCTGGTGCCGTGCGGCTGGTTGACCGGGATTCTGACGCTGCCTGCGCCTGTGGGCCCTTGCTCCCCCCCCCCCCAGGTACCACTTTGTGTCTGGCTACACGGCCAAGGTGGCGGGCACCGAGGTGGGCGTCAAGGAGCCGCAGGCCACCTTCTCTGCCTGCTTCGGCAGCGCATTCCTCATGCTGCACCCCTACCGGTGAGCCAGGGGAGGAGAAGGGCAGGGCTGGTGTCGAGGTGGGGAAAAGAGGGTCACCTCGCGTCGTGAACCGCGCGGAGCCGCAACGAGAGCCTCGTCACTCGTGCTGACTCCATCCCCCCCCCCTCTCCCCTCCCCCCCCACCCCCCCTCAGGTACGCCGCCATGCTGTCTGAGAAGATGGCGCAGCACGGCACCACTGCCTGGCTGGTGAACACGGGCTGGACGGGCGGCAAGTACGGCGTGGGCAAGCGCATGAGCCTCAAGTACACGCGCGCCATCATCGACGCCATCCACTCTGGGGAGCTGGACAATGCCGAGTTCGTCAAGACGCCCATCTTCGGGCTGCAGGTGGGGGCCGGAGGGTGGTTGTGGGCGGGAGGCGGAAGCGGGCGGGGAGGCGCTCGTGTGGGGAGTGGGGGAGGGATGAGCGGGTCGTGGCGATGAGTGAGTTGGGAGCAAGTTTGGTGGGGTATGTGCTCACGCGCTGTGCCTCCATGCTGCGGTGGTCGAACCCCCAGGTGCCCAAGGCCATCTCGAACGTGCCGTCCGAGATCCTGAGCCCCGAGAACGTGTGGCCCAACAAGGAGGAGTTCTCCGACACGCTCAACATCCTGGGCCACATGTTCAACGAGAACTTCAAGAACTTCGCGTGAGTGCGCCTTGGGAGGGATTCTGTGGGGAGCTGCTGATGCAGTCGTGGCGATGATTAATGGCTGAAAGGGGCGTGCCTCAGCCATGCATGATTCAAGCCAGCCCGCTGGATGTCCACCCTCACCCACGCCCCACCCTAACTTCCCCTCCCCTCTTCTCCCCCCCAGCGACGGCGAGGCCTACGTGGGCAAGGAGATGGTGGGCCGCATTCTCTCTGGCGGCCCCAGCCCCAACCCGCTCAAGCCCGGCCAGGTGGTCAAGCTGTCCGATGAGCTCGGCGGCTAAGCGCCTCGCCAGCGCCGTGTCTCCCTCCCTGCGCCCCTAAGGAGATAGGTCCCGGGGCGTAGGGCCCTCGCACGGGGGGAGGCCGGGCCCCGCTGCTCGTGGGCGGGGCCCGGCGGCGCCTGCCGTTGCGGCGGCGCGGGCGCGGAGTGGTTGCGCCGTGTTTTGCGGTCGGTACAGTGATTGTCAGGGCGCGCGGCCCCCCGAAGTGTTGGCGCTCGGGGCGGCGCCCGGCAAGGCAGCAGCAACGCGGCGTGACTCCGCGCGGGCCGGTAACGCGCGGCGGGGGTCGTGGGGGTTCCGGCAGGTGTGTTTTGGGCCGGTGCCTGTCCCATCCCCCTGGGGTGGTGCCGCTGGGTTGGGCTCTTTTGTTCCTTTCGTGGCGGCGCAGCGCACCCCTCTTGTCTTCTGCTGATTGCGCTCGAAATAGGGCAGCGGCTGGGGTCTGAAGCGGGTCGTGTGAAGGGCTTTCCTACCGCGAGTAGTGTCTGCGAGTCGGTTTGAAGGTTGAATGGCGGAGTTGTGTGGCGAGATGTGTGTTCTCGGCGCGAGTGAGGGGACCCCGAGTCGCTTTCGCGAGTGGCCTGACTCACATGGGTGGCGGACCGCGGAGGGCTGAATGGCCTCACTTGATGTGCATGACGGGGACTGAGGGGGGCCGTTTGACACCGCCCGGGGTCCCTCGTTGAGTGGTGAGGACGGCAGCGTACGCAGGCTGCGGGCGTGTGGTGCCGGAGGGTGCGGGCCCCAGATGGGGACCCCCCCGGCACGCGCTGGCAGTCCATTCTTTTCCCGGGGCACCCTCGCTCGGGTGCCGTGCGGGCGCTTGTTTCTGGTGTCGGTGTTGGTGATGACTACAGAGAAGAGACAGATTACATGGGGTGGCGTAGGCAAGCTCCGTACGGGGTGTTGCCTAGCCTTGGCAAATACACAATAGGGAATCTGTAACAAAGGGTCTGACTCTGCGAACATGTCCCAAGCCCCACCTTCGCCTCTGCTTTGACGTCAGAGCTCCCGTGCTGTCGACATGGCGACCACATCCCTTATCACCAGTCTGCTGCACGCTGCTCCGTGCCTGCAGCTTCCTCAAGGCCTTCCGCCCGGCTGGTGTGCCGCAATGGGCTGCGGTGCCTGGTGTCCCTGGGCCCTGAGCGAGCGTGCGTCTGCTTCCACCCTCGCCCTGGAGTGACAAGGCGCCGAACACTGCTTCGAGCTTCACCAGGGCTTCACGGGAGGTTTCAGTACTCTACATCCTGCCACATCCCGGCTGCTTGTGTGCCCTACGCATGCGCCCCAAGCCGTCTCTCTGTCAGCGACGCAGCAGTCCCTGTCCCTGCATTGATTCTGAGGTGAGTCGGCACCGCTCAGGGTGTGGGCGGTGGGCGCTCAGGGCTCAACAGTCGCTCTGTTACACGTAACGGCGGTGGATCTCCACACCCGTTCCCACAGCGCCTCGCCCCAAGCCCCAAGTGCCCAACCGCCTGCTTCACACAAACCGCAACGCCCACTCCGCGTCGCCGTCCAACCCACCCTGGGGCCCCACCGCTAGGCCTTGCGCCATATTCCATGCCCCCTTCAACAACCTACAGTACCAGCCGCCAAGCAACACGGCTAGTCCCACCGCAACCCGCCAGGCGCCCGTCAACCCGACAAAGACGGGGCACGGTGCTCTACAGCACGCGGCGCCGGCCTCCCCTTCAGGCCCAACCGCCGAGAAGCTCCGACCCCCAGCTCTCAAGCCACAGCGGCCCTTTCCACGGTCAAGCGCCCCGATCGAGCGCTTGCCCCTCCCCGCCCATCCAGCGCTCGGCCCCGTCGCGCCCGCCTCCCTAGCGGAACACAGCAGCACCCGCACAGGAGGCCACCAGCCCCACCCACCAGCGTTCCGTAGCGCTACCCGGTCCGTCCCCCGGCCGCGGCTGCCGTGGGTTCGCCGGGATCCCGGAACGGCCAAAGCAGCCCCGGCAGCGCACCATGGCCCCAGGCGTGCGGCCGGGTAGCGGCGCACCCCGTCCGCCGGTCCCCCCTTCCGCAGGGATGGGGCGAGGCTACCCAGAAGGCCCCCGCACGTGGGCCCCCGGTTCGGGGCAGGAGGGGCCGGCGGCCGGGCCGTGAGGCCCGTTAAGCCCGCCGGGGCCGGGGCCGAGGCTAGGGGCCGGGGCCGAAGCTAGGGGCCGGGGGCCGAGCGTCTGCTCACTTGCGGCGCTGGCCGTTGACCACGAGTGCTACCACCACGGCCATCTGGGGGGGAAGAAGGGAGAGGGGCTTGATGGTGGGTGCCGACATGACCAAGGCACGCCACTGCCCCCCACAAGGGGAAAGGCTACTGGCAACCAGCTGACCCGTCCCCACTTCCTACGCCTCGTCCCCGCCCATCACGATGCCGCCCAATCTTCCCCACTGCCACGTGCGGCCCTCGGGTCCGCAGCGCCCCCCCCTCCCCTCACCAGCAGGATGTGGGTGGGCTGCGGAGTGAACTTGTGCAGAGGGCCGTACACGCGGGTGAAGTAGTCGACAAGGGCGGTCACGGCTGTGGGGGGAGGGAGGGCGGGGGGCGGGGGCGTGTGTGAGGGGCTGCGGGGGCGAGGCAAGGGGCGGTCTCGTGACACGGGGGGACTGGGAGTGGGGGCTGTGAGCCGGTTCTGTGCTGGGTCGCTCAACGAGGCACGCAGCAGCACTAGAGCGGCGCCAGATAGTATGCTACTGTACGCGGGTCATGGCGTGGCCGTGGGCAGTACAGGCAGCAGTGGCGACCTGGGCGACGCCCTGGGGGCCCGAGCCCTCGGCCAACCCTAGGCGCGGCGCGGCCCCCAGCACCACCCCCGTGCTGCGGAGCCGTCCCCCGCCCACCCGCCCTCATTCCCCCCACCGCAAGGCTTACGCGACACGCTTAGGTCCCCAGTCTAACTATCCTACCCGGCTCAGCGAAGGACAGCGCCTTGATGGTGCGGACCTTGACCGCTGCCTGGCCCAGCAGCGCCAGGATGACCGATACCTGCATCATGCTGAACGTCGCCGCGAGCACATAGAGCACCGGCAGCGCCACAACGAGAACGGGGTTGACGGCAGACATGGCAGAGACGTGTCCCGCGCAGATCGTGAGCAACTAAGCGAGTATGCTGGGGCGGATGTATGGGTGGCTGAGTATTGGAGCACGCTGTGCAGTATGTTTGGGTCGAGGGCAACGTGGTGGGGCGCGGTCGCTCGATGGAGCCTTCCGAAGCGGCGAAGCCCGACCTGCATCCAAAGCGGTGGCCCGGGCCTGCGGAGAGGAGAACCGCAGCACTAGTGCAGATAAGCCCACTCGCTGCACTTCCTCAGTACGTACAGGGCATCCTAGGCAGCGAGCGAGCGTGCGAGATACAATTTCTGTCCTCGCGAGGACCACCGTTCAGCCCCTTGCTCTTAGAGTGGGTCCAGGGCAAGGAGTTGCGCAAAGGAGCGACCGCGGGGTCCAGAGGGGAGGGTCAGGCAGGATGGCCAAGACGCTGAGCAGCGTCGCGCAGCGCAGGTGAGCCACGGGGACCGGGAATGGCTGGCCGACTGATCGAGAGACGCAAGCACGGGCACCATAGCGAGAACGCCCTATAGGGCGCCCCCGGTTGGGCACGCAGCTTCCTTCCCGTGCCAGCGCCCCCCCTGCCCCGCCCTGGCCCCCGCAGGATACAGAGCGAGCTGACGGAATGGATGCGGAGCCCTCCCGAGGTGGGGCCAGGGGCGGGGTGGGGCGCAGGGGAGGAGGGGGCCTGGGATAAGGGACGGGGCCCGAGGTGCAGGCCCCGGCATTCTGCAGGGCGTGGGCCTGGGCGCCCGGGCGCCGGGGCCATCAGTCCCCTCAAGCTCCTGTACGGGCCCCTGCCGGCGCCCAGCAGCTGAGCCCCATGTTGAGGTTTCCGCCTGGCTGTGCCTCTGCCGGAGGGCTCACGTAAAGGACTCAAGCGCCGGTGAAGCGGGGAATGGCTGGGGCTGCTCAGGGCTTGGGCAGGCCCCGGCAGGCCCTCTGGGCTCTCCGCGTGGCTGTGCACCAGGACCAGCCGGGCCCGCGGCCATCGCTCCCGGTTGCTTGTGTGGCGCCAGTGGGGGCCGGGGCCGGGGCTCACCCTCGCTGTCTGGCAATGATCGGTTTCACGCCTTCCTCGCCTCCACCCCGCCAAAATCTGCCCCCCTGAGTGCTGCTCTCATAGGGTATCAGATGCGGGCAGGGCAGGGTGCACGGGGCCCCGGGGGCCGGCTGGCGCGCACCCCGTTTCCTGCGTGGGGGGCCTGGACTGGGGACCCGGGGGAGCCGGACGGCCAGTGCTGCCACCTCCTTCAGGGGTAGCACGCGAAGCATGCACCTTGAGGCGTGTTGAGGCTTGCCTGTCACGCGACCAACCCAGCGCCAGCCAACGCACCCTCTCACCTCACCACCCGCTCACAACCACTGACCTCGGTGCGTCCTCCTCTGCGGCGCCCGTCTCCCCTCCCCGCCCCCCCAGGGCTGCTGCCTGGAGTCGTGCGAGCCCATGACCAGCTGGGTGGTGGTGATGCAGGGCCCCGAGGGCCACTCCCGGCTCTACGCGGACGAGGTCTTCCGACTGCGCATCGGTGGGGGGGGGGGCAGGGGGGGGGCAGGGGGGGGGGGGCCCGTAGGCGGCGGGCTGGTGAGGCCCTGAAGAGGCAGAGGGAGCAGGGTCTACCTGCCCTGCTGTGCCTTGCCGGAGCCCGCACTCCTTCCGGCACCCCCAGCACCTCCCAGCACCCCCACCCTTCGCCCCAATCCCCCCCCCAGACTTCGGCGAGCAATACCCCCTGGACCCCCCCGATGTGGTCTTCCTGGCGCCCGCACCCATCCACCCCCACATCTACAGGTGCGGGGGGGAACTGGGGAAGAGGGGCGTGTGAAAGCGAGGTGGGCGGGGAGGGGGCCCGGGCAAGGGGGGCGGGGAGGGGGCCCGGGCAAGGGGGGCGGGGAGGAGGCCCGGGCATTGTTACGCGGGTTTCCTCTTGATTAGGGGCAGGGCAGGGGCCCGATGCAGTGGGCCGTTGCCAGCTCCGGTGGTGGCGGGGAGTCGGGGCGCGGCGGGCGCTCCTGGGCCCTGGTGCCGCAAGCACTGATACCGCCCCCCCTTTGCTTCCCAGCCCTCAGCAATGATTCTCCCCCAAACCCCTTCCCTTCCCCTCACCCCACCCCCCCAGCAACGGCCACATCTGCCTGGACATTCTGTACTCGGGGAACAATGGGGGCTGGTCGCCAGGTGGGGTGGGTGGGAGGGAAGAGCAGGGGGGGAGGGGGAGGAAGGTTGTGCAGTCAGAGCACACTTGAGCACACGGGAGGGAGTGGAGGTCATGGGTGGGAGGGGTTTCAGTCCGGACAAGGAAGGGAGCGGGGCAATGGGTGGCGGGGTTGCAAGCCATCTGCAGGGCACTTGCCGCTGCTTGCCCCGCTGTACGCCGCTGAGTACCTGCCCCCCCTACCCCTCCCACCCCTTTGCACAGCCCTGACCATGAGCAAGGTGGGCCGCCCCTGAGGCATCGGGTCGGGGGGACACGGGGAGGGCTGCACGGGACTAGGACTGGAGGGACACGTGTTGAGGCCCCGGGGCTGACCCAAGGGCGCGGACGAATAGGCATGGCGCGGGCACGGCGGTAGCGCCCCTTCACTCTCCCCAAGCCCTTCCTCGTCCTCACACCATATCTCTCCCCCCCTCCTCTCCCCCCCCCAGGTGGTGCTGTCCCTCCGCTCCATGCTGGCCTCTGCCACTGAGAAGAAGAAGTGAGGGGGGGCAGGGAGGGGGAGAGTGGGTAGGTCATAGAGGGGAAGAGGGGGGAGCAGGAAGGGGGAGCATGGGGTGCCAGGGGGAAGGGAGTGAACGGAGAACGGCAGGGAGCCAGGGACACGGACACCCTCAATGCGGACCTGGGCCCTCCACCCGCCGGCCTCTGCCCCTTTCTAGCGGCCCCCGCGTCAGATGTACCCCCCCCTCCCTACCCATCCCTACCCATCCCTTCCCATCCCTCCCCCCCCCCTCCCCTCTCCGCCAGGCCCCCGGGCGACGCCGAGTACTGCGCCCGGGTGGGCAACCGCTCGCCCAAGCTGTCCCGCTGGCAGTTCGAGGATGACAAAGTCTAGGGGGGGCTGAGGGGAGGTGCAGGGGGCCGAGAAGGGGGCAGAGGGGTCCTGGGGGCGACAGGGTGTGGTGGAGGTGAGGGGGCCCTGAGGGGGGCTGAGGGGCCGCCGGGACGTGAGGAGGTGCGATCGGAGGGAGGCGGAGGAGGTGCCGAGGAAGAGGGGGGAAGCCTGTATGTATTGTTGGGAGGGGCAGGTGGGAGCAGGAGGCGCAGGGTGGGGGTACCGTAGCAGGGCTGAGGGTCAGCGCACTGCGGTGTGGGCCAGGCAGGGTGGGGTAGGGGCTAGGGACTGAGCAAGGCAGGGGGCTGTCCCAGGTAGGACCCCTGCAGGGGGCGCCGGCGGGATTGCAGGTGGTGGCGCGGACGGGAAGCGAGTGGCGAACTGTGTGCCCTCTTCGCTGTGCGCTCGGTGTGGGGCTGTGTGTGGACCTGCGCGCTTGCTTAGGAGAGACGGGGATATGTTGTACTTACGGGGTCTGGTTCGAGGGCATGAGGGCAGAGTCGTGTGGGTGGTCGACTATATGGGGGCAGAGACGTAGAGGACAGACCCTTTGAGCAGAAATGGCCAAATCCGCAATCTGTTTCCCGCCTTCCCAATGGCATTGACCTCCCCTGGGAGTGCCCAGATCAAGAGGACCAGTTGGGGTGGAGTGGGCGGCATAGGAGCGTCGTGACTTTGTGAGGCCTCCACCAGCCATCCGTCTCGGGCCGGGCCTGTGCCAGCGGAGAGCCAGTGAGGCCGGGCCCACACTCCAATACTCCAATACTCGTGGTTTAAATGGTGAGTTTGACGCGAAGAACAACGAAGCGGAAGTCCCCGAGGGTTCATCCACCAGGGAGCTCGGGATGTTCTAGGGAGAGGGGAGGGCAGCTGGGCAGATCGGGGTCGGGTACTAGGCACGTCGGATTACAACCCCGCCAAACCTCTCCAGACCGCATAGCCATATACACATATGCATCAAACACCCTTGGGACCGGCCAGGCGTGGCCACCGTCCAACTTTCTGCCCTGGTTTGTGTGGGCCGTGGTCCACTTCGGAGGCGTGTGTGTATGGGGCGTGCTGGCGCCATGAAGTCGCAGACTGTGGATACTGCTCGCCATTACGAGTGATACCTATACATCACAGTAATGCTCCGGACGGTGTGGTGCAGCCCGACGCGAGCGTTGAGCCTCGACTGCCCAGTCGGTGC
The DNA here is from genome assembly GCA_016858145.1 of Edaphochlamys debaryana. NCBI lineage: Eukaryota > Viridiplantae > Chlorophyta > Chlorophyceae > Chlamydomonadales > Edaphochlamys > Edaphochlamys debaryana. Next base: position 43,059 of record JAEHOE010000192.1, on the reverse strand, counting down.
CCTAGCCGGTCTCTCTAGTGTTTCACATCGTGCTTATGTGACCTGCAAGAAGCAATATTAATCAACTCGTGTCATTGCTATCGCGACTAGGCGCTTTTCCCGCGCATTTCTGGCTTGCGAAGCGTGCGGCGACCCCCAGCACCGCGGAATGAACGTCTAGCAACGTTCAGCATGAACATAACAAGCTCTACCGGCACCTAGCGCCGCCCCAGCATGACGGACACGGAGCATCGTCGCGGCGGCACGCCGGCCGAGGAGCGTTCGGGCGGCAAGCCCCGACGAAAGGAGCGCTCGAAGCATCGACTCAGCGCTAGCACCGGGCCCGACGCATCTCCCGCCGCGGGCGGGCCGGCGGGGCCCGCACCGGTGCCCGCCTCGCGCCACGCCCCGCCCAGCCCCCTCGAACCCACGCCCGCGCCCCAGCCCGTCCACCCGCCTGCTCCCCTCCAGCTCCACACCTCCGCAACCCAGCCCGGAAACGGCGCAGGGCCGAGCCGTGACGGGGCTGGGCCCAGCGGGGCGGAGCCTGGCACCAAGCGCCGGCGGCTCCAGGCCCCAGCCCCCGATGCGTCGGCCGCAGCTGTGGCCCCAGCGCCAGGGCCCCCCGCCCATGGCCCCGCGGCCCGAGCCTCCGAGGGCCTCACGCCCCCTCACGCCCTGGGTCTGCATCCCGCGCTCGCCCCGCTGGGTGGCTCCGCCCGGTCCGGCCCGCCCAAACACGTCCGCTTCGCCGAGCCGGGCCCCGCCTCCGCGGCGGCGGCGCTAATACGCAGGGCAACCGCAGGGACGGTGCCGGCAGCGCATCACGATCCCGTCGCTACGGCCGCCTGGTCGGGCCTAGCGCCGGCCGAGGGGTCTGCCTGGCTGGCGGGACCGCAGCGGGCGGCGGCCCTGCTGCGGCGGGTGGGGCGCGGGCGGCTTCTGCACGACCCGGGGCCCGGGGCCGGGGGGGCGGCGGGTGAGGCCGGCGGCAGCGGATCTGGATCCGAGTCCGAATCCAGCGGCAGCGAGGACGGCAGCAGCAGCGACAGCCCAGGCAGCGGCAGTGGCACCGGCACAGGGAGCGAGGGCGAGGGCGAGACCAGTAGTGAGGGCGAGCCGGACAGCGACGACGGGGCCGCGGGCGCGTCGGGGGCCCTGCGCGGCGGCAGAGGCGGCGTCAGGGCCTGGGTGTTGGCCCCTCGGGGCCCCCTGGGCCGCGAATGGGCCCGCGAGGCGAAGCAGCAGCTGCTGGCGGAGAGAGAGGATGCGGCGGGGGTGGAGTTGCCTCCGGAGCTGCCGGAAGGTGGGGGCAGCAGCAGCAGCAGCAGCGACAGCACTTCCTCCAGCGATGATGACAGCGGGAGCGGAAGCGGCAGCGGCGGCGAGCGCGGGGACGATGGCAGCTCCTCCGACCCCTCTTCCTCCTCGTCCTCTTCCGCTTCCTCCGGCTCCCTTAGCAGTGCCTCCGAGGCGGATGAGGACGGGAGGGCGGGGGGCGGGGGCTCCTCGGGGAGCGGCAGCGATGGCGGGGAGGATGAGCCCGAGGCAGCAGTCGGGCCGGGCGCCGACGCCCCTGCAACGGCAGCGGAGCCGAGCAGTGGACCGAACAGAGGCGCGGAGCAGCGCACCGGGGCCCGGGCGGGCCCCGGGCCCGGGCCCGGGCCTGGGCCTGGGCCTGGACGGGACCCGGAGGCTGAGGCCGAGGCCGCCTTCTTCGCAGCCGGCGAGACCGAGCAGGCGGCCAAGCAGGCGGCGAGGCAGGCAGCAGGCGCCGCGAAGAAGGCGCGGAAGGCCGCGGCGGCGCAGCTGCCCCGCCCCGCGCGGCTGTTGCGGCGGCTGTGGGAGCGGTACTGGAAGCGCAACTCGTGCCGAACGCGGAAGCGGGGCGGGGGCCGGAAGCTGGCCGTGCCGCGGTACGGGCCCACAGGGGCCCACGTGGCGGCGGGCCTGGTGGCGGTGAACCTGGGCCTGCCGCCGCCGCCCGCGCGGCCCGCGCGGTTCTTCCTCCGGCCGGGCGAGGCGGTGATTCCGTTCGTGGGGCCCGAGGTTGCGCGGGCGGAGGCCGCAGAGCTGTGGGAGGCGAGGTGCGTGGGGGCGTGCTTGAGGGGGCAGGAGGCTAGGAATGGGCAGACGTGAGGGCGGGCCGTGGGAGGAGGGACCGGGACCAGGTGGCCGGAGGGTGCCGTACAGCGGCAGGTGACGGCTCGCCTGGCTTTGGCCTGACCCCCGCCCCCCTGCTCGTTTTGCCCCCTCCTTAGGTTTGCTTCGCTGACTGTCCTGGCTGCCCTGGAGGAGCAGCAGCTGGGGTGAGGCGGGGGTGGGGTCGGGGGTTGATCTTCTGGGGTTGCCAAAAGGGTGGGGTCGGGTGGGAAGGGCGGCTGGCGGGGAGTGCATGTGCTGGGGGAGGGGCGTGGGATCCAGGTGACGGGAGGAGCAGTGGGCCTGGCTGCCGACAGGCAGGCAGGGTGAGCCGGGGCGAATGTGTGCACGGCGCGGCGGAAGCCAGTCCCCTGCCTCGTGTTTCTCTCAAACACACCTCCCAACCCCTTCGCCTTCTGCAGCACTGCGGCGTTGGAGCAGCGCCTGGCGCCCCGCGGTTGGGCCCGGGACGGGCCCTGCCCTGGGGCCTGCGCCGGGCCCCTGGAGGCCTGGACGGGCCTGGACGATGCAATGGAGGCCGCGCTGGGCCCCTCGCCCCCACAGCTCACGGCGGGTGCGCCGCTGCCGCCCCTGCCCACAACCCAAACCCCACCCGCGCCCCCGCCCCAGCCCGCTGGTGTCTTCACGGATCAGGGGCTGAGGCAGGGGGCGGGGGCTGTAAGGGCAGCGGGCGCCGCCGGTGTTGGGCGGTCTTGGCATGGAGCAGGAGGCGCTGGAGGCAGCGGTGCGGTGAGCGCTGGCGGCTGGCGCTGGCCGTACGGGGCCCTGCCGCAGCCGCTGCCCGCCCCAACGGCGGCGGCGGCGGCGCTGGCGGCGGCGGCAGGGCTCGGCGGCGCACCGGGCCCCCGCCGACCTCACACTGAGCAGCCGCTGGCGGCGGCCGCCGCTGGCGGAGCCGCGGCAGCGGTCCCTGGGGCACAGACGGTGGCGGCGGCGGCAGGGGCGACGCAGCAGGGCGCTGGCGGCGCCGCCACGCCAGCTGCCGGCGGCGCGGGCGGTGGCACCCCCGCCGGCCTCCGCATCCGCCCCCTCCCCTGCCACCCGGCACAGGTGACCGCCCTGGACGCCCGTGCTCGGGCCGCCTGGCTGGGCGGTTGGCCCCTGGCGGCCAGGCCCGTGCCCCGCCTGGCCTCTCTGGGCCTGGGCCTGGGCCTGGGCCTGGGCCCGGAGAGGGCCCCGGGGGCTGGTGGCGGCGGTGGTCCGCCTCCGGGGGCGGCGGCGGATGGGCAGGGCCAGGCGGCAGTGCGGCAGCGATGGGGCCGGGCGGCAGCGGAGCTGCGGCGGCTGGCGGCGGCGGCGGAGCGATCGGGCGTCCCGGGGGTGGCGGCGGAGCTGGCGGCGGCGGCGCCGCCAGTGCCCCGGCCAGGAGACGAGGCCGCTGCGGCGGCTTTCGAGCGCTGGCTGTCGGCCGTCACACGCACGGCCGGGGCGGCGGCAGCGGCAGGGACGGCCGCGGCGACGAGGCAGAGGCGACAGCACCGGCCCCGCCACGCGTCGCTCCCGCCCGAGGCGCAGGCGTTTGCGGACGCGCTGCCCCCGCGCCCGGGGGAGAGCGACCAGGCCTTTGCGCGGCGCTCCCGGCAGGCGGCCCTGGCCTGGCTGAGGAGGCGGCGGGAGCGGGAGGAGCGGGAGCGGGCGGCGGCAGGGGCGGAGGCAGGGGCGGCGGCTGGTGCGGCGGCAGCGGCGCGGGAGCGGGGGCCAGAGCCTGTTGCTGCGGCTGCGGAGGCGGCGGGCCCCGAGGGGGGAGGAGCGGCGGGTGGAGCGGCAGGCGGCGGCGGCGCAGCGCTGGGGCCTGCCGAGGGTGCAGGAGCACACCCGCCAGCGCTTCCGGGGCCGGCAGCGGCGGCGGCTGTGTCGGAGCGGCGGCTAACCCGCTCGGCGGCGAAGGCGGCGGCGAAGGCGGCGGTGGCGGAGGCGGGGGCAGGCGCTGCGTCAGTGGGCGGCGGTGGCGGCCGGGCTGCCTCGCCGGGGGCTGCTGAAGCGAGTCCTGCCCCCGCAGGGGCTGCCGGTACCCGGGCGGGTGTGGAGACTCAGGCGGAGCCACAGCCACAGCTTGAACCGGAGGCAGAGGCGCAGGCAGAGGCGGAGCCGGAGAAAGAGGAAGAGGAAGAGGTGAAGCCGGAGGAAGAGCCGGAGCCGGAGGAAGAGCCGGAGCCGGAGGAAGAGCCGGAGGAGGAGGAGGAGGATGAGCACGACCTCTACGACAATGACGAGCAGGACACGGGCGAGCTGGACGAGCTGGACGAGCACGAGGACGTTGTGGACGAGCTCCTGGCGGTGCCCGACCCCGCCTGGGACGCTGACGTGTCCCTGGGCGATGACGTGGCGCTGAGAGGAGCGGGGGAGGCCTACCTGGACGGCCACCCGTGAGCTTGGGGGGGGGAGGGGAGGGAGGTGTGCTGGGAGGGGTAAACGGGAGAGGGGATGTTGAAGGGTCACAGGGGGAGGGAGGTGTAAGGTGGCAGGGGTTGAATGTGCTTGAGGGCCGAGGAGTCTGCAGTGGGGACTGCGGGGCCTGCTGAAGGTTCTGGGGGCTCACGTTGGCAAGAGGCCATGCCTGCTCGGTCCCCGACTGGTATCCTTCATCCGGGACCTTGCCGCCCGTCTTCCCTGATCCCCACCCCTTCCCGCTCCCGCGCCTCTGCCCAGGTGGGTGCTCCAAGCCACCGTGGTCAAAGCCTACGGGGGCAGACCCCGCCCGCTCCTGCCCTCGCCCTCACCCTCGCCCAGCGGAGCGTCCGGGGAGGGGGGGCAGGCGGGGGGCCCGGGCCCGGGCGGAGGAGAGGGCCGGCGCCACCGCGTCCTGCGGCACCTGCAGGCACGTGTGGCGGGGGGGGGGGCGGCAGAGGCGGATGATGCAGGGGCCGGCTCGCATGCTGCCGCCATGCCCTACACCCCTGCTGCCAGGCTGCACCAGGAGGCAGACGCACGCATGCCCCCGCCTGCCCGCCCATCCACACCCCTTCCCCTCAGGATACGCTGGTCTGCGCCCACCCCGGCTGCGGCGCCGTGCGGCTGGTGCACCGCCCCGGCCCCGGGGGCCCCGCGGCGCGCCTGAGCCCCGCCGGCATGGCGGCGGCGGGGCTGCGCGTGTGGGTGGTCACACCAGAGGGTCCGCGGGGGCGGCACAGCCACCCGCCGCCGGGAGCGGGTGGCCCCCTGCTCGCATGCGCACAGCCCTCGGCGGCAGCAGGCGCCGCAGCGGCAGCGGCAGTGGTGGGGCAGGCGCCCCCTGCCACCGTGGTGACTGCCGCCGCTGCGGCCGGTGCGGCTGCCGAGGACGCCCTTCCGCCCTCGGAGCTGCACCGCCTGGTGCCGCCGGGCCTGGACGGTGGGGCCTGGGGGGGGGGGCGGCTGGCGGGATTGGGGGCACGGGGGGATGCAGCCGGGGCCCTAGGGGTGTGGCACGAGTGCATACGACCCGGACCCCCACGCTGCCGGCCGCTGACGCGCTGTTTCCCCTCCCCTCCCCTTGCCCCGCCCCTCCACAGCCGACGCGCCCCTGGCCTCCCTCCTGCCGCTGCCCCTGCCCGCGCGCGGCCCACCTCCCCAGGCAGTCCCGCCCGTCTCCGGCACCGGTCACCTGCCGCCTCCCACCACCCCTGCGACTGGCTCCACACCCGGTGCCCCCCCCGCCCCCGCGCCCGGGCTCGGTCTCATTCCCCCGGGCAGCCCCCTGCGTGTGCCCCTCGAAACCCCCCACCGCGGTAGCTCCCTCTCCGGCCACGGCCCGGCCTTCAGCTCCGTGGCTCCCCCCCGCCCCCCCGCCCTGCTGCGACCCTACACCCGCGCCGCCGCCGGCCGACCCCCGGGCGCCGCCTGGGGCCTGCACCCGCCCCTGGCCGCAGCGGGGCAGCGCGCAGCCGCCGCCGTGTGGCTGCTGGAGCCGCCGCCAGCACCGGCGTGGAGGTGCTCGGCGCTCGTGGCGAGGGGCGGGTGAGCGGCCGCGCGGGGTGTACTGCTACTGCAAAACTACTACTGCTCATACTATTGCTGCAGTCCTTGGGCATGAGGGCCTGCCGGGGCTGCTCCGACACACACTTTCCGCGGTTCTACCACATCTGAACGCGCCTTACCCGCGGGCTGCCCCTCTCCCCACCGCAGGACGCAGCAGCGTTGCGGCGCCCTCAACGGCGGTCCCGAGTCTTCCTCCGCCGCCGCCACCCCCGCCCAATCCGCTTCCCCCGGCTCCTGCTCCGCCTGCGGCGCGCCCCGCGGCGACGGCCCCTGCGGCCAGCTGCGGCAGGCTGTGGAGGCGGCGCTGCGGGGGGCGGACCCCGCCACCGTCACTGCGCGCCAGGTGGGCGCAGGTCGGAGGGCTGCGGGGTGGCGGCAGCCGCCCCAGCCTTGCCCTATCAAAACCCACCCACACGCTTACAGTTCAAGCCTTTCCAGAAAGCCGTGCCCTGCCAGTCAGGCGGGGGCCTGATGCACTCGCACCTGCCTGCCCCTACGCCACCGCAACCAAGCCCGCCCTCGCCCCCGTCCCCTCCCACAGGTCTACGACTTCGTACAGGCCGCCACAGCCCCCGCCTCCGCACCGGCACCCCAGCCCGGCCCGCACCCCCAGCTCGAACCGGGCGCCGGCGCCGGGCCCTCCACAGCCCCTGCCCCCGCCCCGGCCCCTGCCGCCCTCGCCTGTCGCTACTCTTTGGCTGAGGTGGCAGCGGATGCCTACGTGGCACTGGCGCAGAGGGCGGCACGCGCCCTGCTGAGGCCGCAGCTGCCGCCGCTGCCGCAGCCGCAGCCGCCGCGGCCTCAGGCCCCCGCGCCCTCGCGACGCCGCAAGCAGCAGCGGGGGGCCAAGGGCAAGGGCAACGGGAGGGGCAAGCGCAAGGGGAAGAAGGACGGCGAGGGCGGGACGGGCGCCGCGGCTGAGGAGGCCAAGCCGGCGGCTGGGGCTGGGCAGCCGCCGCTGGGTGGCGGCACACCCGCTGCCGCTGCCGCCGGCACTGGTGCTGCCACTCCCGCTGCCGCTGCCGCCGGCACTGGCGCTGCCCCTGCCGCTGCCGCTGCCGGGGGCGGCGGCCCGCCGGCGCTGTGGCTGGGCCCTTCAGCCCTCTCTCCAGGCGACGCGCCCCCGGGGACCGGCCCCGCCGGCACCGGCACCGGCACCGGCGCGGCTCCCTACCGGCCCTGGCGGCCGCCCTTCGCCCGCTCCTGGGCCCCCCTGCCGCTGGTGCGGGGGGCCGCGGGGGAGCCCGAGCACGGCGCCCAGCCCCCCTACTGGCTGCCCCGCGCCTGGCGCACCGTGCAGCGCGGCCCCTTCGGCGGCATTTGGAAGCCCCTGCGGCCCCCGCCCGACCCCTCCCTCGCCCTCGCGTCCGACTCCGAGGAAGAGCGGTGCGCGGAGGACCGTACGGCGGCTGTCGTACAGCGGTACGGCGCACGGCCGCTGACGCGGCCGGGGCTGCTAGTGCCGCCGCGCGTGCCGGTGGGACCATGGGGCGCGCGGGAGGGGGCGGTGGGGCTCGAGGTGCCGGCGGCGCCGCTGGCAGCGCCAGACCGGGCCGAGCTCCTGGATGCGGCGGAGGCGGCCGACGGCGGCGGAGGCGGCCTGCCGCTGGCGTTCCGGCGCCTGGCGCGGGCGGCGGCGGCGGCAGCTGCTCCGCCGCTGGCGGGGGAACGCTCGGCGGCGCGGGCGGCGGCGGCGGCGGAGGGCGCGGCGCACGCGGGCATGCGGCTGCTGCTGGGCCTGGAGGGGGCCCCGGGCCCGAGCCCGGGCCTGGGCCTGGGCCTGCAGGATGTGCCACGTCAGGTGGGCATGCGGGCGTTCAGTTTGATGGTTGCACTTGGGCCATAGCACATCGCACAGCGACTTGTCTTGACATGGATGCACAATGCGCACAGTCCGAGACCGCCGCCCAATCCCTCGCACGCAGGCGCTGGCGCAGGCGGCAGAGGCCCCGGGCCCCTCTGGACCCGGAGCGGGCCCCACTGGGCCCAACGGCACGGCCGCTGAGGCACTACGCATTACCGGGGGCTCGGCGGGGCCTGGCCCGGGCCTGCAGGAGCCGAGCGCGGGGCAGGTGAGTGGCGCAGGGGATTGGCACTGGGGCTGGGGGCTGGGCGCTGTGTACCGTCGTGGCGTGCCGTACCCGGGGGCTCTGTGGCGCGTATCAGAGGTCCAGCCTGCCTTGTAAGCTGTCTCCACACGCGTCCACCCACCCACCCCGGCTCCTCGGTCACCTGCCCGCAGGAGGACGCTCTCCCAGCCATGCCCTACCTGCTCTCCGCCGCCGCCAAGCGCCGCCGCCTCAGCCCCGCGTCGCTGCTACCGCTGCCACACCTCCGCGCCGCACACACACCCGCCCTGGGGCTCGAACCGGGCGCCGCGGAGGCCCACCCGGGCCCCGCCCCCTCCCGGCTGCGCGCCGGCAGCGAGGCCTGGCTCCGCCACGTGCTGACTCAGCAGACGGCGCCAGCGTCGGAGCGGTTCGGGGGCCCGGGGCCAGCGGGTGAGGCGGGGCTGGGCCTGGCGGCCACGGGGCGCCTGAGCTGGCTGCCGCGGGCCGCGCAGGCGCAGGCGGCGGCGGCGGCGCGGGCGGAGGCCGGCGGCGACGGCGAGGTCAGGGCGGAGGCGCTCCGGCCCCACCTGAGCCTGGACCTCTTGTCGGCGGCGGTGGCGAGCAGGGCGGCGGTGGCGGCCCGAGAGGCCGACGGAGGCGGCGGCGGTGGCGGCGGCGGCAGCTGGTCGGCCCCGCCATTCCCGCCCGTGGCCCCGGCCCCGCCGCTGCTTGGCGCCGCCGCCACCCCGCCGCTGCTGCTGCGGCCGGCGCCGCACCGCCGGCCGCTGCCCGCCGCCAGCATCGCCGCCGTGGTGGCGGCGGCGGCGGCTGCCAGCGAGGCGTGCTGTGCCTGCTGGGCGGCGGGGGCCCGTGCTGCGCATGCGGGGGCCGTCGCAGCTGGCGGAGGCGGAGGGGCTGAGACGGACGTGGAGATGGCGGAGGCAGCCGCCGCCGACGGAGGTGGCGGAGGGCTTGCGGCGGCGCCGGAGGCGGGTCTGCAGGGGCCCACCCCGGAGCCGCCGCCGCCTCCCAGTGGCCCCTGGTGCCGCCACGCCGCCTGGGCAGACCGCGAGAGCTCCGCCGCCGCAGCGCTGCGCCGCCGCCTGACGCAGCGGGCGGAGGCCGTGCGCGCCGCTGCCGCGGCCGCCTGGGCGACGGCGGAGGCAGCGGCGGCGGCGGCGGCTGGCCCCGGGCCCAGCTCAGGCCCAGGCCCCGAGCTGCGCCTGGGCCCCATCCTGCCGGGCCCCGACCTGGCGCAGGGCTGGCGGCTGCCCAGGCCCAAGGCCGCACCCGAGCCCGAGCCAGAGACAAAGCGCCGGTGCCGGCGGCGGCGCCGGGCCGAACCGGACAAGGACGGCGGAGAGGCGGCGGCGGCTGGCACAGGGTCCGGCGGGCCAGCGGCGGCTGGTGCTGCCCGGCTCCCGCCGCCGCGCGGCCCCGCGGCCCCTGCCGCCGCCGCCGCCGCCTCTGTGCTGGCGCTGTTTGAGGCCGCGCGGCGCAGCGGCCTGAGGGAGGAGGTGGTGGCGGCCGCGGCCGCACGCTTCGCCGCCATCACCTCCTCCTCATCCACCCCCGCCGCCGCTGCGGCAGCCCCCGACGCCGACCCCGACGCCGCCAGGGCCGAGCTCGCGCGCCGCCTGCGCCGTGCTGCGCGTGAGGAGCCATCGCACGCGGCCGGCGCCGGCCACGCGCCGCTGCCGCACGCCTGGTTCAGTGTCGCCGCCACGTCAGTGGGGGAGCTGGCTTGCTACAACTGCGGCGGCTGGCACGCGCCCTTCCGCTGCCCGCACCGCGCCCCCGGCAAGCGGCAGAGCGTGTGGGACCCGGCCTTCCGCAACCAGGCTCAGCTCAAGCGTGCGGCGAGGAAGGCCGAGGCGGCGGAGGAGGCCCGAGCCGCGGCGATTGCGGCGGAGGTGGCGGAGCGCACGGCGGCGGACGACCGGGACCGGTACTGGGACGCTGGCGAGGAGGCGGGGGCGGGGGGTGCGGGGCGGTAGTGCTGAGGGGCGTGCGAAGGGGTGCGGTGCTGGGGGGTGTTTGTAGTGTGGGGCTTGCAGGGGCGTAGGGGCACATGCCGAGAGAGGTGTGTGTGTGTGTGGGGGGGGTAGCGTGCGGAAGGTGGTGAAGACTTCGGGCGGGCGCGAAGGGAGTTTGCAAGCACAACGGAACCTTAGGCAGATTGGTGAGGGAAGGAGACTTGAGAAGATGCGTTGGGCAGAATGGAACCTGGGAGGCTAGGACAGAGGAGGACCAGTTCAGTACCCACGGCCCCGCAGCCCGGGCTTGTGGCAGGATGAGAGCCGAGAGCAGGAATGTAGGATTGAGGGGGGAGACTGCAGGGACAAAGGGAGGGGCTGCCAGGCTGATGCGGTGGGCTGTGGGGCTGCGGCGTGCGGAGGGCCCATGCAGCGCCTGTGCTGCGGACAGTCCGGACACGGAGGGGGGCAGCGGTGTGCAACACACGTCAACACATGCTGCCACTTGGCCTGCGCTCGCGGCCCGTTGCCATCAGGTACCTCACAGTCCGTGTACTGCAACGTATAGCGCTTTGCTCTGGTCCCTAAGATCCACCGACGCGGGTATTGCGTCGCCCAAGTCAGTACTCAGTAGTCCTGTTGTTGTGTTGACACACACCACACACAGACTCCACGCCAACAAGGACTGCTTGCCTTACATGGCAGCCGCGCACAGCCGCCTGTCCTCCTCCTCACCCCCCCCGCCCCCCGCCTGCAAGGCCGGAATGTCCGTGGGGTCCTGAGGCCGGCAGCCGCCATGCGGGGCCGAACCTGTGCCCGGGACCCCCCTTGGCAGCCCTCACGCAGGGGCCACCCTGGAATGAAATGGCAACGTAATGGCTCCCCTCACACGTACGGACGTACGACATACATACGGGCGGCCTCCAGCCGCCGCTCGAGCTTCTTCGATCGCCTCAGCCGCCCTTGCCCTCGCTAAGTGTGCCAGTCTACCCCTTCTCATAACGTAACACCACACCAACTCCCTTCTCTCGTGGGTTCCGGCTCTTGCCCCCGTGCAGACCCAATGAGGCCGCAGCACAAGCCTTGACGGCACGGAGCTTCCCCCTTCACCGGGACCCCCCCCCCAGCCACAAACACTCGCGCTCACCCACACATGAGTCTCTCCAACTCCCACACAGCCCCTGGGCCCGTGGCATGCGCTACGCCCTCCAGCCCGTACGGCGTACGACAGCTCACCAAAACAACCTATGCCCCGCCCCGTCACCCGGCGCCCCACCTCCGGGCGCCAGCGCTGCGACTGCCGCCCGCATACGGCGAAGGTCCGTGCCGGCAGCCGGCGGCAAGTGGCGCACTCCCCTTCCTCCTCCTGCGCTCCTCCTGCGCTCCGCCGCAGCCGCCCCGGCCGCTTCCCCTTCCTCCCAGCGGTTCCGGGCCCTTCCCCTCACCCCCTTGGCATGCCTCCCTGCCCAGCGGTGCTCCCTCCGCCCCTCTCAGCCCCCTCCTTCCCCCACCCACCCTCCGCCCCCCATGGCCCTCTGCCCTACCCCCTTACTTGTCGTCCGGCACCTTGTCCCCCGCCCCCGCCGGCCCCCCGCTGGACGACAGCGACTTGAGCGCCACGGTGGCACTGTAGTAGCGCACAGTGTCGGACAGGATCTCCTGAGAGGGGGGGGGAGGGGGGACGGAAGCAGAGGGGGGCACGCATGAGCGGGGGCGGGGGTGCAAACTTTGGGGTGCTCGCAAGTTCCCCTGCTGACCGCCGCCCTCGAATCCCGAGGGACCACCCCCTTCCCCCCGCCACCCGTCCTCCCAAGGGGCGCCCTGCCTCCCTCCGCCGCCCCCCCCCCCCCCCCCCACCTTCTCCCGGTTGAGGCGCTTCACGGTGCTGTCCTCCTCCAGCAGCTAGGGGGGGGGGGCGGGCGGGGGAGGGCGTGGTGGTGGGGTTAGGGTGCGGGGTGGGGGAGAGGGATGAGTGGGTGTGGGGGATGGTGGTGGAACAGCACGAGCCAGGATGAGCACTGCACGACCCTGCCCCCTGCCCCCGCTCCTCCCCCCTACCCCCGAACCTCCAGCCCCCCTCCCCTCTGCCCCCAGTCCCCCCCCCCGGCCTTACGCTCTGCTGCAGGACCTTGATGTCGGAGAAGAAGGATGCGATCCAGTACGACAGATCGCGCGCGCCCAGGCCCGCCAGCTCCTCAGGCTCCAGCTGATGAGGGGGGGAGGAAGGGGCAGGCAGGGGGATGAGGTTTTGGGGTGGGAAAGCCTCGTGGGCTCGAGCCCGAGGCCCCAGCACACCAGCTCTGCCGCCGGAACGCCCTCGCCCCCGGCCCACCGCCGCCATCCTCATCCGCCTTCCTTTCCTCTCCACCCCAGTCCAGACCTCCTCCCTCACAACACCCCCCCCAACGCACACACAGCGCCCCCACCTGGTCCTCCGACGCGTCGATGTTGTTGAGCTTGACGTTGAGTCGGATGGTGGAGCGGAGCAGGTCGGCCACCTCCCGGGCCAGGCCCGCGACCTGGGGGAGGGGTGGGGCGGGGTGGGGTGGGGTGGGGTGGGGTGGGGCCAAGAGAGGCCGCTTTAGGGGCCGAGTGTCATTCCCCCCTTACCTCCTCCACCATCTCCCCTTCGCCCCACTCCAAGCAGTCCCAGCCTCCCCACGCCCCCCGCTCTCCCCCTCCCAACCCCGCCCACCTCCTCCCCCGCCGCCTCGTCCTCCTCCAGCTCCTCCACCTCGGCGATCATCACGGGCCGGTCGCGCACGATGTTGAGGATGCGGAAGCGCTCGCGGCCCTTGGAGGTGATGAAGATGCGGCCGTCCTGGGGGGGGGGGGAGGGGGGCGGGTAAGGGTGGTGGGCGTTAAGGGGGAGGGGGCCAAAGATGTGGAGGGGACAGTGGTGGCCGTGGGGTGCGGCTCAACAGGCCAGAGGGCGGGCCGGCAGAGCTGGCGCCTGGCGGAGGGGGCTTGGTGCTGTGCTGAAGCCCTCGGCCCCGCCACCGCCACCGCCGCTGTCGCTCGGGCACATGGCGCCCAGAGGCAGTGAGCCCAGGCCCCGGCGCAGCTGCTCCGGCCCCGCCCCGCCCCGCCTCGCCAGACAGCAGCCGCAGCGACCCCCTCGCCCCCCCCGCGCTTTTCCCCCCGGCACCCGGCGGGAAGGGCGGGCAGAGCACCACGGGGTTGTTCCCTGCGCGTGTCCTACAACAGCCCCCGACCACGTCACGGCCGAGGCCGGCGCTGCAGCCCCCCACCCGCCGGCCCCCCTCCGACCGGCAGTGCAGGGGCCCAGGTCGTCGCTACTGCCGCCGCTGCTCAGCCGAGCGGCAGGGGGGAGGGACGTCGGGGCGCAGGGCCCTCGCCCCCCCGCCCAGGTCCATGGGCCCAGGCAGCTGCGGGTGCTGCCGGGCCCTCATCGCCCCATGCCCCACGCCCCACGCCCCTCGAGCGCCCCCGCCGCGCACTCGGCACGAGAAGCCCCGCGGCCGCCGAGCCGGCCGCGGTCACTGAGGCTGGGGCGGTGCAGGTGGACCAGGCCGAGCTGCGGCAGCGGTCTAGCCTACTGTCCGTCCCTTTCCCCCGCCTCTTCGCACCCCCTCGCCCCTCACACCCCGCCCCGCTGGGCCGCACCTGGACATGAGCGAAGTCCACCTGTGTGTTCGTGTAAGACGGGGGAAGGGGGGGCGGACGGGAGGGGCACAGCAATGCGTCAGGTGGGGGCTCCGAAGCGGCTGGAACCTGCCAAGGCACCGCAATATCCCCGTCCCACACCGCCCTCAGCGCCCACGCCCTCCACCCCCGACCCCTTCGCAGCGGCCCACAGCGCACAGGGCTGCCCCTCCCCCTCAAAGAGCGGTACAGGGCCGCTCAGGGTGGTGGCCCGCCCATCACCACACTCCCACCCCGCAACGCCCTGACCCCCCTTAAACCCCCTCCTACGAACCCCCTCCCCTCCCCCCGCAAGGCCCCGCGCCACCCACGATCTCCAGGGTGGTCCCCACGGAGGCCATGCGCGATGCGCCGCTGGAGTCGGAGCGGGACTCCACGTAGCACATGCCGAAGCGGCGGGAGCCGCAGAAGGGCGAGTCGGCCTGGACCAGGCCGTCCTCAACGCTGGGGGGTGGCGTCAAGGGGCGGAGGGGGTGGAGGGAGGAGGGGGGGAGGAGGGAGGGGAGGAGGGGAGGTCAAAGAGGGACGGGGGAGTGGAGGGGGGGCCTCCGGTGGCCGTCGCGGGGGCGGGGCGTCGCGGAGCGACCGGGCTTGCTGGGCGGGGGCGGAGCCACGGCCGCGGGTGTTGTAGGGACGACGGCAGACGCGCGCCACGCCCGCGCGAGCGCCGGGGATGCGTGCGCTGCACAAGGCACGTCTAGTTGTCGCGCTCGCTGTTGCCGCGCGTCTCAACCCCGCGACTGGCTTGGCGTTTCCTGGCCACTCACCCTGCAGAGCCAGCCAGCAGCGTGTTGAACAGCACACGGTACCTGCAAGACACAACGCATTTAAGGCGTTAGCCGCGCCGTGCGGGACACGTAGCGACGAAGCTCGGCACCATTTGCTTCCGATGGCGCGGTGTCGACGACTTGCGCAGCCCTTATGGCAATCGCTTTGACGCGCGACAGCGCGGCTACCCTCACAACCACATACCGGCCCCTCACGGTCCACGAGCGGCACCGCGCCGAGACCGCATCCCTAGCCATCCTCACCGGGCCTCAAAAATCATGAGCGGCACCGTAGACGCAGGCAGAGCCACAACGTTGAGGGGGAAGATAGGGAGCGTCTTCCGCACGCCAGCTTGCACAACAAGCCGGGAGCGACGCGGCGCAGCGCGCAGGGCGCGCGAGCGCCCTGTCCCCAGAGCGAGGTGCCGAGAGTTACAAGCCTGCATCTTTGCTAAGTAGTTTGTAAGTGCGCAAAATAGGCGAAAATGTTGGCTAACGCTATGGAAGCTCTGCCCTGAGCCACTGCCCTGAGCCACTGGCACGCCCTACCCCCAAACCCCCTCTCCCCCCTGCGTCCCCCGCGTTGCCCCGCGCCTCCCGCTTCGGGCCCGCGGGTCCCACCTGGCGGCCCTCCGACAGCCTTTGCACATCCCCGCCCGGTTGCACTCCTCAGCGTGACATTGCGATGCGGGGCCATACGAACAGCTCAGCCCAGCTCAGCCCTGCTCTGGCCGCAAGCTTTGTGTCCTTCACGCACTGTCGTACCCACGCGCTCCGCTCGCTCAAGTTCAGACGCATGATTATTTTGCCTGCACCCAATTTCAACATACGTATTAACCCATAGGTGGCTCAGGCTGAGGCTCATTTACCTTCCCCCATCCCCGCTCCAAGGACCCGGCCTTGCTCGGCCTCACTGCGGCCCAATGGCCGTGAGTAACCCGCCTGCCGTTCGATAATTTGCGGGAAGATGAGCCTATGTCTAGGCGCGCAGTGCGTGCCGTACGGTGTGTGTGCGCTGTACGGGCAGGCCACAATGCAAAAAGCAGCCGGCTGCGCACGTGGGCGCTGCGCAGATACAAGCATAAGATATGTTACGACGTTGGGTGCCTGGGAACAGAACAGTGGGGCGGCGCTGGTGCGCAGCAAGAGCCTGCTTGCGAACTTGCAGGTGTCCGCACGCATGTGACAGGATCAAATTCAGGCTTGGCCTCTTGAGTTGACGTCGTTTCTGAAACAATTGCAATGCAGCTAGAGAACAGCCGCTAGCCAAACCTTCCGACCACCAACTCCCCGAACGCGGCCGCCGCATAAGAGCCGAAACCAGCTGCTATTGAGTCCACACGCTGGGAGTACAGGACTAGAGGATAAAGGCGCTCGGGTCTCATCGCCACGAACTGTGCACAAACCCGGAACTCGCCATGGACCCGCCCAGCGGCCCGCTGCGGCCCCCGCCGTCCGGCGAGGACCTATCGCGAGCTTTTAGGTGCGGCTTGTGCCTGAGCTGGCGCCTGGGTGGCCTCGGTCGTTGACAGGGGCAACAGCGCGCCATTCCCCGTTTGCGCGCTTCTCCCCTGCGCGAGAACTAGCACGCTGAAGTATCCAACGTGCTCCGCAAGTTTGCGCTCTTACGCGTTCCGGTCAACGGTGCCAACTCCGCTGCCCGCCCCCGCCATCCGTCGATCCTCGCAGAGGTCTGCCGCCTGGCACGCTGAGCGGGCTGGACGCGCTATGTGACCATAACCTGTGGCAGTCCCTGATGCGACAAGCGGAAATTGAGATACAGAACGAGGTGAGCCTCCGCAGCGGCCAGGGCCGCGGGTTGACGGCCGGCAGCCCCCCGCTGCAGCTTGCCGCGTGAATAGGATGTCAGACCCCTGACCCAGCACCTGCTCTGGCCGGTAGGTGGCCATATACTGTTCTGCGCGGGGGTGGTGGAAGCGGGCGGGGGCGTCAGAGCGCTGTGGTTGTCTACGGAGGGCATGAGCGCCCGGGGGGCCTGCCCTCGGCGGTGAGCGCTCGGTGCCCCCCCCTGGCGACGTCCGTGCGTTCATACGCAACCCCGCCCTTGCCCCCTTCCCCCGCGGAACCCCGCCTCGCCGGCCCCAGTCCCGACTGCCCCCGCCCCACACGCCCCGGCTCCCCTTCCCTCAGGACATTTTCCGGTTTCGCTTCTCGGAGATCTCAAAGACCGCCGCCAACCGCCTGGCCTTCCTGGCGGGCAGCGGCGAGGTGGGGCGGACGCGGGGAGGGGGGGAAGGGGAAGGGGGCATGGGGGAGAGAGTTGGGGCGGGGAAGGGGGCGCAGCGACCGTGGCCTGAGGGTAAGGGGCCGCCGGGAGCGCATGTGGGCGGCATGGGTCAGTCATTGCAGCTCCGGGGGGTGCAAGGGGCGTGGAGGGTGGGGTGGTGGCTAGTGACTATGGGGGCGTGGCGCCCGCGCAAGCTCCCATGCGCACGCCTGTAAACCCCCGTTCCCCCAACCTCCTTAACCCCACACCCGCCTCCCCCCCCGCAGTTCTCCCAGTTCAACCTGCGGTATCTGGTGCAGCAGATCGTGGAGCAGTGCGCGGGTGGGCGTGGGGTGGGGGTGGGGGGTTGCAGGGGGGGAAGGAAGGTGTGGGGCAGCTAGGGGGGTGGGTCTCAAGGTCGGGGGGACGGGAGGGAACGGAGCCCAGCAGTGCGCACACCGCCGTGTGCTGTGCGGCCGGCGCTGTGCGGCCCCTGACCACCCGAGCCCCGTGCCTGGCCCCTCTTCCTCCGCCCCAACCGCACCTCGACCCCCCCCCCCTGCAACCTCCCCCCCCCAGACATGCACGAGTACACCCGCAAGCTGGAGCGCTACGTGGTGAAGCTGCAGCGGCAGGTGGAGGAGCTGGAGGTGAGGGGGGGGGAGGTGAGGGGAGAGGAGGGGGGGGCCCAGGGAGGAGGGGGCAGGGAGGAGGGGGCAGGGAGGAGGGGGAGGGAGGGAGGAGCTGGAGGGAGGGGGGGGGGGGCCAAGGGCGGCGGGGGGCAGGGAGGAGGGGGAGGAGCTGGAGGGAGGAGGGGGGGTCCAAGGGAGGAGGGGGGCAGGGAGGAGGGGGAAGGAGGCGGAAGTGGGCATGGACCAGGACGGGGCAGGGGGGAGGGGGGAAGCGGGGCAGGTGTAGGTGAGGGGGAGGGGAAGGCAGGGGAAGGGGGGCCCACCTGGAGGAGCTGGAGGGGTCAGGGGGGGGTCCATCTGCACGAGCGAGCCCCCCTCCCACTCTGCACCCACCACCTCGCCCTCCCGCACAGGCTGACAAGGCACGGGACGGAGGGGAGGCGGGGGAGCGGCGGCAGCAGTCCCTAGGCGGGCGGCCAGCGGGGCAGTCGGCGGCGGACCTGCCGGGCCCTGGGTCCATGCAGCCGCCGCCGCCGGCCAACCACACCACCGCCGCCGCGGCCGCAGCAGCCGCAGCAGCGGCCAGCGGCGCCGGGGGCAGCGGCAGCGGCGGCGCGAGCGCGGCGGGTCCGCGGCCGGGGCAGGGGCAGGGGCAGGGGGGGTTCGCGCACCCCCAGCCCCACGGAGCCAAGCGGCCGCGCTCGCCCTCGCGGACCGGGGAAGAGGCGGACGGGGCGGGGGCGGGGGCGACGCCCACGGCATCGGGCGGGGCGGCGTCGGCGGACGGCGCGGACGGGGTGCAGCCGGCGGGGGCCTGAGCGGGGCGGGGCGGGGGCACGGGGGCGCGGCCGGAGCACGCAGGGTGGCGCACCGCCCATGCGCCTGCAGCCCTCCCTAGAGGCGGGGATTGCGAGGCCCTCCAGGGGACGGGGCTTGCGTGGCGGCTGCTTGCAGCAGGCCGCCGCAGCCTCCTCGCTCGCGCCGGGGGCCTCTCCGGGCCGCGCCTAGTGCGGCCCGCTGCCTGGGCGGGGCCGGGGGCGGGGCCGGGAGGCGCGGTGCGGGCGGCGGGGCTGTGAGCGAGGAGGGTGCCGCCGAGGCTGTGGGCCGGGGCGGCAGCGGGCAGCACTGGCGTCGCCGCTGGACGGGGGCGGCGGGAGGGGCCGTGAGGGAGAGCGGGGTGGGCGCCTGACGCCACCGGGGTGCCGCCTTGGAGACGGCACTGGGCATATCCTTGAGTCGCGTCGAGTATCCAGCAGTGCCCAGTACCTTAGTGTCTTTCAAGCAGAGCGACCATTTCTTGTGGGGGTGATGCGGTGTGGCCGGCCGGCCCCCGGCGATAAGGCGGCTGGGCCCTACAAGCGCACTTGATGCGGTGTGGGGGGGAAGCATTTCGAACGGTCTGGCCACAACCCAAGGCTCTGCGGGGGATGGAGGGCGGCCTCGGCCGGGGCCCCCGCCGCCCTGCAGCTCTTGTGCGCTTGTCGGAGGGCGGCGGCGCTGGCGGGGCCTCGTGGGTTCTCAGGAGCGGGTGTGGCGCCTCCCGTGCACGCTCCTCCCCTTAGGGAGGAGCGGCCGAGCGGGTTTGGCGCCATGGCAGAGGATGAGAGCGGAGGGAGGGTTGTGGGCCGTGGGGGAATCAAGCCCTGGAAGGGCAAACAAGAATTGGCAATCAAGGAGGCTGCGTCGGTTGTACGACGCAGAGCGGTAACGAACGTTTGGATGTGCACGTAGTAGCGCGGTGCAAGCATGGCGTACGGCAGTTATAAAACCCAGCACAAGTGTGCTTGCTGGGAGTGCATCTGAGGACACGGGTTGGGCCTGAGCGTATCGGTACAAGCATGGGACTGCGACACACAACAAGCCCGGAACCCGGAGCTGCTTTTGTGTTCTTCATTGAGTTCTTTTTCCTTTGGCGTGTGCTGCGGAGAGTGGAGCGGAAGCGCTTCAAGCTTGCTCTGTGCGCCGTTGAGGAGTGACGACGCGGGCGCTTTGGGAGCCGGCGGTGAGACAGCTGTGGTGCGGTGTTGGCTGGCACGGCAGAGTTGCCCTGGGGCCCACAATACCCAGCATCGGCGGCGTAGGCGCAAAGATGTGGCGGGGACAGTGCTTGAACGACTGTGGGGTGATAGCAGCAAGGCCTCAAGGATTACAAGGTGGGATGCTGCAGGGGGGAAAATCAAGTGGGGCCGGTGTCCCGTGTCCCGGTTGGCACTGGTGGTGACCGGGCGGAACACGGGGCCAGGAGATTTGGGGGCGAAGAGATTGAAGAACGGAAGGCGGCTCGGGCGTGGAACAGGTCGCATTCACCCCTTTGACTTGGTGCTGCATTAGCGCAAGGGGCAGGGACCTGCAAGGAAGTGCGCGAAGGGGTTCCGGCCCATCCGCCAGCTGTGTCCACGGGGAAGGCGACAGACCGGCCAGACAGGGACAACAGGTGTTGCATGCGTGCGAGTCGTGCAGCTGCTTATGGCAGGGTCGGCGGGGGAAGACCGGGGGACGCCGGGGAATCCATGGCAGCGTCGGAAAGGGTCGGAAGGGGAAGAGGCGCGTGTGAATGGGCGCGCCGTGGAAGTCACGGCAGCGTGGCCCCTCAGCTGCCCGCGATGCATGTACGCGGCAGTGCCCAGCCTGTGCACACCACTATACTGGTCAGATGATGCTTCCAATCTAGGAGGCCCAGAGCCCCAAGCTGCCATCCGTCGCGGTCCCGCATCGCGGGAAATGGGCCAGAAGCAGTCCCGCTCACCGCCTTTGAGACCTTGTGATCATGCTACAAGCCTTGCCAGGATGGAGGAGTGCAGAGATGCGCCCACTTCGGACGCTTCGGACGTCTTCATCCCGTCCATCCTCGAGCGCATCTCCGCCTTCCTGCCGCCCAACGAGGTCGCAGGCGCCCTGCGGCATGTCAGCGGGTCGACCTTTGATCAGTTCAGCGACCGGAATGTGGTGCGGCTCGAGGCCTCCGCACGCTTGGAGGGATCGCCACCTGCGCCATCGTCCCCGCCTCCTACAGCGTCGTGCCGCGCCATCTCCTATAAGCGCCGGCTGCAGCTGCTGTGCCGGGCGGCCGCTAGCGGGAATATGAATGTCCTGAAGCTGGCTCTGGCGGCAGCAGGACTGTGCCCCACCGTGCACCTGACGAGGGCCGCCGCTGCCGCCGGCCAGCTGCACGTGTGCCGCTGGCTGGCGGAGCGGGGGTGCCCGCTGGAGGGCTCAGAGCCGGCGCGGAGCCCCCTGGCCGCCGCTGCCAGGGGGGGCCACGCCGAGGTGTGCGAGTGGCTCTTGGAGCAGGGCTGCACCTGGCACGAGGAGTGCGTCCTCTCCGCCCTGCGAGGGGGCCACGTGGGCCTCATGCGGTCCCTGCTGGGCAGGGCGCCGGCGGGGCCCAGCATTGACGCGGAGGCACTGCTGGCGGCGGCGGCGGAGGGCTGCGACCTGCCCACACTCCAGAAGCTTTCAGGAGATTGGGGGTATACCGCCGTTACAGCCTTTCACGCTTTCCTGCGGACGCGAGATGTCCAGAGGTGCCCGCACGAACACGGCCACACGCCAGGAGCCTTCCTCCTCGCACCCGGGGCACAGAGCAGCACGGATGATGGCGTGGAGGCTCTCGTGGAGGCATCGGAGATGTTCTTCGATTGGGCCAGCCTCCAGGCGTTGTGGCGCGAGTGGTTGGCCCAGAAGGACTCCGCTCGCCCCCCGCCGCTCTGCGATGCTGCCCTCGCAGCCGCAGCTCGCAGCCCCACCCCAGACTGGGCGGCCAAGATGGCGTGGCTGCTGGAGCAGGTAGGGAAGGGCCGGTCCACAGGCAATTCCGCTGCTGGGACTCGGCGGGGACCTGCGTCAGGGGCTGTGCGAGTGCGCGACACTCCATCAGGCCCTGACCACTTCCTGATCAGTCAACACTCCGTCCTTCCCCGCTTTCCCCTTCAGGGGACGGAGCCAGCGGTGTCCGCCGCCTGTGCCGCCGCCGCCGCCTGCCCCGCAGATGACGTCGTCCGCCGGCTGACCCTGCTTGTCGAACGGGGTATCCGGGCAGGCGGCCGGGCCGTGCGCTTTCCCTGCGACAGCTCAGCGCTGGGTGCAGCTGTTAGGGACGGGCGGGACGAGGCCGTGACATGGCTGCTGCGCAGGGGCGTGCGTCCCGAAGATAACTTAGACATGCTTGCGGCATTGGCCGCGGGCCATAGGGACGTGCTGCAGGCCCTACAAGGCGCGGGCTACCTCTTGACCCCGACACACGACATGATCGAGGCAGCCTGCCTGTCCGGGGACATCTACACGGCAGGGTGGACGCTGCTCACAGCGGACCGTGCGTCGGCGGATCTGTTTGGGCCGGCGTACGGGCGGGCGCTGCCGCAGGGGACCGCTCTGCTCGAACCCGCCTTGAAGTCCGGAAGCCTCGAGCTTGTGACTTGGCTGAGCGAGCGGGGCGGGGTCCTTGAGCCCGGCTGCTGCCTCACCTTTACGATGCGGCTTCTTGCCAAGTTGTTCTTGTTAAACCTCGAGCCCGAGGAGGTACCCCCCAGCTCGGCTCTCTGGAGCTGTGCGGTCGACGGCGGCTGCGTGGACCTCCTTGACTGGCTGGCGGAGAAGGGCTTCGAGGTAAGCCGAAAGGGCGAGGAGCGTGCAAGGAGGATTGCAACACCTCGATCGAGTGCTCTTATCTCCCTCGTTTGCCTCTCCGCTCCCGCCAGGGCCCACAGGATGACACGGAGGGCCTCTACGAGACCGCCGCAGCCCGGGGCGACCTGCTCACCCTCAGGGCGCTGTGCGAGCTGGGGGTGCCCCTGGGCTACCCACAGCCGCAGCGGCGGAAGCTGGCGGAGGATGCGATCCGGGCCCTCGTCCCGCCGGCGGCCCTGCGCTGCCTCCTGCGCTGCGGCTTCCGCACGGGGCTGAGGGGCGTGGACGGGGCGGCGGCGGGAGGTGGTGCCGGCGGTGGGGTCCCTGGGCGCCTGAGGAGGGCAGCGTTGGTGGGTCTGTGGGCTGTGGCGGCCGTGTGCCTGGCGAGGCAGCCCTGGGCGCAGGGGCGCAAAGGCCGATAGGGGTCCCTTGAGACGATCAGCTGAGTCGCCGAGGGGAGATAGCCTGCAGGGCAAAGCGGCGCGCAGCCTCGCCCAGTGCGCAACTGGCAGCAAACGAATTTGTTGGAGGCGGGCCATCCGGGTAAGGGGATTGGAGGGGCGGAACTCTTCTGGTGGTCCTTTCGCGAATGGGCTTGTCATAGCCTAGCCTAAGCCTGCAGTTGGGTGCGTGGCCTCGAAGTGTCGGCGGCTGCGAAGAGAGACATTACGTTTGGCTGATGGGGGTCGCAACGTCTTCGGGGAGAGTCCGAGGGAAAGAGCGGGGTGATGGGACATGGGAGTGATGGCAGTGAGCAGGCATTTGCAATACGCGGTCATCGCGGGCCAGCAAGGATACATGAGCGGCGGGGCAGTGACGTGCTGGTACGTACGGGGGCACCTGCATTGTTGGGGCGTGCATGCGACGAGGAACGCGTGGGTACTGATGGTGTGAAGCCCCTTGGTCGATGTGGCAGTGGCCGGGGCTGGCTGGCACGGGCAGGCAGGTGGCAGGGGCCTTAACCTGTCGGTCTGGAGTCCTTGGGCACGCGCTCCTAACCTCAATCCCCTGGTGCAGTGCCGCGCTTCATCTCGGCCTGGCACGGACAGGCAGGGTACGCGCATGAACTGCCCGCAAATATCGTCGCTGGGATGGCACGTAAGCTTCACGGACGGGCCGGGGGACGCTGGGGAGACTACGGCAGCTTCGGAAGGGGAAGAGGCGCGTGTGGATGGGCGCGCCGTGGAAGTCACGGCAGCGTGGCCCCTCAGCTGCCCGCGATGCATGTACGCGGCAGTGCCCAGCCTGTGCATAACGCTAAATTGGTCAGATGATGCTTCCAATCTAGGAGGCCCAGAGCCACAAGCTGCAATCCGTCGCGCGACGGTCGCACATCGCGGGAATGGGCCAGAAGCAGTCCCGCACGCAGCCTACGACACCTGGTGACCGCGACGAGGGTCTTACAAGATTCCAGAATGGTAGAGACGCGCTCGCTTCCGACGCTTCGGACGTCTTCATCCCGTCCATCCTCGAGCGCATCTCCACCTTCCTGCCGCCAAACGAGGTTGCATGCTTGATGCGGCTTGTCGGTCGATCGACCTTTGATCAGTTCAGCGACCGGAATGTGGTGCGGCTCGAGGGAGCCCTCACAACCGCCGGTCCCCCCTCGTCCCCGCCTCCCGCCTTTTCCTGCCGCGCCCTCTCGTACAAGCATCGGCTGCAGCTGCTGTGCCGGGCGGCCGCTAGCGGGAATATGAATGTCCTGAAGCTGGCTCTGGCGGCAGCAGGACTGTGCCCCACCGTGCACCTGACGAGGGCCGCCGCTGCCGCCGGCCAGCTGCACGTGTGCCGCTGGCTGGCGGAGCGGGGGTGCCCGCTGGAGGGCTCAGAGCCGGCGCGGAGCCCCCTGGCCGCCGCTGCCAGGGGGGGCCACGCCGAGGTGTGCGAGTGGCTCTTGGAGCAGGGCTGCACCTGGCACGAGGAGTGCGTCCTCTCCGCCCTGCGAGGGGGCCACGTGGGCCTCATGCGGTCCCTGCTGGGCAGGGCGCCGGCGGGGCCCAGCATTGACGCGGAGGCACTGCTGGCGGCGGCGGCGGAGGGCTGCGACCTGCCCACTCTGCAGGGGCTGTGGCAGGATGTCAGGGGCGGCGCGGGCGCGCTTCTGCTCTTCAAGCCCATCCCCGCTGCGGCCCGCAGCCCCACCCCCGACTGGGCGGCCAAGGTGGCGTGGCTGGTGGAGCAGGTGGGAGGAAGGGACTGGTATGGTTCTGTGAGAACTCAAGTTTCTTGGTGCTTCGTTGGATGGGGATGGCCTCAGTGAGGCCCGAACCCTGAATGTTGGGTGCGGCATCATCTCCTTCCTCAGCAATGCCCTCTGCCCCGTCCTCACCATCGCTTGCCCTTGCCTCCAGGGGGCAGAAGTCACGGAGGTCGCCTGTGCCGCCGCCGCCGCCTGCCCAGACGGCGTCGCCCGGCTGACTCTGCTGGCCGACACGGGGATCCGGGCGGGCAACAGGACCGTGCTCTTCCCGTGCGGAAGCTTCACGCTGGGGGCCGCCGTCAAGGAGGGGCGGGTGGAGGCCGTGACATGGCTGCTGCAGCGGGGCGTGCGGCTACGCAGTGCGGCGGACATGGCGCAGGCAGCAGCCGGGGGCCACACGGAGGTGCTGCGGGCCCTGCATGCCGCGGGCTTCAGCCTCAACCCCACGACCGCCCTGCTGGACGCAGCCTGCCTCCTGGGTAGCGTGGAGACGGTCGCGTGGGTGCGGGAGGCGTTCGGGCTGCAGGGCCTGGACCCCAGGGCGTTCGGCGAGGCGCTCGAGTCCGGGAGCCTGGAGCTGGTGACGTGGCTGGGCGCGAGGGGGGTGGCGCCCCACCCCGGGGACGCCACCACCGACTCGGCCCTCTGGAGCTCTGGCGTCGAGGGCGGCTGCGTGGCGGCGCTCGATTGGCTGAGGGCGCACGGCTTCGAGGTGGGCGTCAAGGGCGGGCAGGGGGGCCTTGGCCCGTCGGCTTGGATGGCAGTCCCCAGCAACCATGCCTGCGCAACCCGTCGCGGCGTCAGCCCTCCTCCACGCTCAGACGTGCCCCTACCCTACTCTACCTACTCCTTTCAGGGCCCACAGGATGACACGGAGAGCCTCTACGAGACCGCCGCCGCCCGGGGCGACCTGCTCGCCCTTCGCGCGCTGTACGAGCTGGGGGTGCCACTAGGCTCCCCACAGAGGCAGCGGCGGGCAGCGGCGGAGGAGGCCATCCGGGCCCACGTGCCACCGCAGGCCCTGCGCTGTCTCCTGCGCTGCGGCTTCCGCACGGGGCTGAGGGGCGTGGACGGGGCGGCGGCGAGCGGTGGCGCGGGCGGCCGGGCCCCGCGCCGCCTGAGGAGGGCGGCGGTGCTGGTTGCGTGCGCCCTGGCGGTGGTGTTCCTGGTGCGGCGGCCCTGGGCGGCGCCAAGGAAGCGGCGGTCTGGGGCCGACTCAGCAGACTCAGGCGTGGAGCGGCTCGCAGACCTCCTCTTCGGGAAGGGCCGCTGGCGGGCGTACGAGAGCAGCGTCCCGCTGTCGAAGTGGCAGGCCGGGGCGTCGTCCGAGGGGAGCGAGCCGCGGGAGGACAGCAGGGCGGGGCTGGCGGTCATCGGGGCAGTAGGTGGCCTCTCCGCGGCCTCCTCCTCCGCAGCCTTCTCCTCATCCGAGGCCTCCGCCTCCCCGGCCTCCTCCTCCGCGGCCTCCTCCTCCGCGCACACATCTGACACGTCGACCGGCACAAAGGCAGGAGAGCTGCCCGAGGGGCTGCCCGAGGGGCTCTGCGGCAACAGGCGTAGGACCACGTGCCAAGCACCGGAGGCGTCAGAGGGGGACTGACCCTGCGCCCCACTGCGGCGGCATGAGCGCGGCGGCATGAGAGCGAGCTATGGGGGGGCGGGGGTGGGGGGGTGGGGGCTCCGAGTCGGCTGAGGTGGTCTGCGGGCTGGTGGGCGTGAGGCGCCAGCAGACGCGCGGGGCCAGGGGATATGCACATACCCGCGTGGGATGACTTCAGGGCAAAGCGCGCGTGTTGGCACCATAGGTATCACATGGTCCAGGTCCGTCAGGGGCAGGGGCAGGGGCAGGGGCTCGCTGTACCGCGGGCCAGCAGGCTGCCGGGTGGTGGTGAGGCGGCAGGCGTTGTGCCCCGGAGGCGGCAGGAGCGAGGGCACCCTGAGGGCACACCCACAAATCCCACAATGCGGGCGGAGTTGCATGCGGGGAAGCCCCTCTGCATTTTGTTGATGTTGTTACACGGACAAGGGCATCAGCCGTGAACCAGGAACAAGTAAAGCTAGGTTGAGTGGGCCCCAAAGCGTCTCTCCCAGATCTCACGCAAGACACGGGCCAGCTGCCTGGCATCCGACCCGGTCATGATAGCACCCATATCAGTGTTAGGCCCGCACTGCAGTGGCACTCGTGCAGCCGTGTACGCCGGGCACCCTAACAGCGCGTGTCGCTCATCTTCGACGGTAACCCTTGTAAGCTTCTGGCACTGCGCTCAGCCCTAGGCATAGTGGCGTGTCAGCATCCACGCGCAGCCACGCAGGGGTCAGCAGCCCATCCTGAAGAGCATGAGTAACTGATGATTCTTTACGGGGATAAAGATTCGAGCATGTGCCGTACTACCTGGCCATTGGTCTACCGTCGGTCCTGCCGCCACCGTCCTGCAACTGCAGGGTCCACGAATACTTAACCCCGCATAGAGCAATGACTGTAACGTTCGGGTCCGACCTCATTCCGCCCGTACCATGACCGACAAAAGATAGGCCCAACCTACCAAGCACAACACGCTACCGCTTATGCAACGACCCGTGACGCCTGCCCTGGCTGCGCTCCCGCCACCAAGTGCACACGCACAAGGCGTCAGATCCGAGCTTTAACAAGGGTGTCCGTCCTCAGGGCAGGGAAAGGGCTGAGCCCCAAACCCCACGAGGCCGGGAAGCACTGGGGCCGGGCAGTCAAGCACCACGCCCCACAGCGCCTGAACGCCGCCTTAGTTAGGGGCCTTCGCAACCCCGCAATGCCGAAATTTACCGGTGCGGTTGGGTGCACAGACACATGCACCGCTTCACCGAGATGTAAAGCTTTGCTAACAACATTGCGATCGGTCTGAGCACAAGCGGGGAGGTTGAACGCCCAACACCCCTCAACTACATAAGATAGAGATGAGCACACTAAAGCCGCCCGCCGCCCGAGCCTGGCGGCGGCGGCTCAGTCCAAAAAGCTTGCTCAAACCGTTAAGTACGAGCACCCACACACTTTAGCATCACACGTAGCTTTGTTCATGACGTTCTAGCTCCCCATCAGCTGCCCCTCGCTACCGTCGCGGGGAGCGGCAGCAGTGAGGCCCCACACGGCCACACGGTACCCCTGCACCCCAGCTCTGTCTCCGCCTCCGGCAAAGAGTCCCTTCCCCTGGCCCATGCCACCGCCCGCAGCCGCTCCAGCGGCGGCGGCTCCAGCCACCACGCCTGTCCCCGATGCGGACCCTCCGCCCGCGGCTCCGTTCCGTTCCTCCCACCGCTTCATGCATTCCCCCGATTCCCCCCCGCCCCCCATACTTGCTCCCCCGCGGGCTCCAGCTCCCGCCGGGGCCCAGGGCCGGTGGCACCCGTGCCTCCACCGCTCCTCTCCTCGTGTGGGTTCCCTCCCCCCATCCGCTCCTGAGCGCGGCTCGGGCTCGTGGGCCTTTCCCTGCCCCGCCGGCTGCAGCACCCTTGTACGGATGTGCGGATGAATGTACGACGCCCGCGTCATCCGCGTCACCGCGCGAAGAGCAGGTTCTGACACATCTGTTCCTTCTCGCACGGGTACCCGACCTGCAGCAGCCATGCCCGTCAGAAAGAACAGCTCGACAGGCGGCACAGCCCACGACCAGTCCCCAGGCCGAGCTCCACCCTCCAACCGCCCACCGGCCTGCCTCTCCCCGCACGCCCACACGCCCGCACGCCCGCCCGCACCTTTTGCAGCATGGGGTGGCAGCCGGTGCTCTCGTCCTCCTGCGAGCAGGAGGTCATCATGGCGTCCCGCAGGTGCAGGCCCGCGAGCTCCAGCTGGGAGAACAGGCGGCCTGGGGGTGTGGGGTGGGGTGGGTGTGGGGTGGGCAGAGCAGGCGGACGGAGGGAGGGAGGGAGGGAGGCGAGCACGTAGGTCCAGGCACAGACGCGACGCATGGCGCGTACGGTAGCAGGGGGACTGGGCTCAACTCCAGTGCGGCTGAGGCTGCACGAGACTCGGGTAGGCAGGATCCAGATCCGGGCCCTGCTGTGGATCTCACCCAGCTCGATCACGTGCTCGTCGGTTGGCATGAACTTCTTGGGCACGTGGATCTCAACCGCAAACTGATCCACCTGAGGGGCCACGGGGTACCGGCAGGTGGACGAACGGACAGGGTGGGGGGGGACCACGGGGTCGCCTGTGGGGCCCTCGACAGCGCCCGACAATCCGACATGCGCGCCTTCCTCAAGGCAAGGGCTGGTGCCCTTCCATGCCGCATTCTGGTGCCCCACCTTTTGCCAGAAGTCCGGTTCCTGGGAAGGGTTAAGGGGCGGCGCGGTGGGAGCAAGCAAGCGTCAGGCGCACGGTGCCAGGTGCGTGCCTGCAGCGTGCAGCGCTCGGCGCCCCCGCCATGGCCCTACACGCCCCCCACCCACCCGCCCCCTCACCTCCCGCTCCACGTCCCGCGCGATGGCGAATTCGCAGCCCTCGCAGTCCATCTTGAGCACCTGGGTGCGTTGGGCAGGGGCCAGCAGGGGGCGGGTGTTGAGGCATGCCCGGGGGCGGGGCCGTGCCGGCACGCAGAGGCCGCACGAGTCCCTGGCTCGACACTGGCTCGGGACGCACCGATATGCGCGCGTGCCCCTGCCACTTCTTAAAGCGCGGCACCGACGTCCAGGCGTCCCTGCATCAGCCATGAGCGGGGACGGTTGGCGTAGATTGAGAGGCGGGCAGAATCTGCACTGCATCTGGCGAGGGCTCTGCCCGAGACGACCCGGCCGGCGTGGCGGCGTCCGGGCGCACAACCCATGCTCATGCCTCCTTCCCACCAGTGCCGGTTCAGCTCCTCATCCAGGGATGAAGCCGCCGTCCTGCGTCGCAGGCAGGGAGAGATGCGCGGGTGGGTGCCTGCTGGATAGATGCTGCATGTGCGTGCGCTGAGATACCCACTTGAAGAACAGGAGGTTGTCCCCAAGCTGTGAGTCGTGGCTGACCGTGGGGTCGAAGCAGTAGCCCTTGCCTGAGAACGGACCAGCAGAGGGGGCGTGGGGGGGGGGGTAAGGGCGCACAGGTGCCGAGGCTGCAGCCACAGGGCACTGCTGCCGAGCGCCGGGTCCCCTGCTGGGCATCAGCCCCTCAGGTTCCCCTGCCTCCCCCAAGCTAGGCCTCCCGGCCCGGACTCACACTCCGACAGCTTGGCGAGCTGCGTGTCAAAGGAGAAGTCGGTTGAGATGCCAAAAGAGTAGAACACGCATGGCTTGGCGGGGGAGCGCTGGCACAGGCGGTGCTCGCCCCAGCCCTTGCCAACGTGCTCGATCTCGCAGGGCTGCGCGGAGGCGCCTGCGGGCGGACGAAGGGTCTCAGCCATGCCGGACGCAGCCGGTGTGGTTCGGGCCATGCGTTGCGGGAAGCGAGGAGGCCTCCGTGGTGCACGCATGTTCGTAACGCCTCACCTAGCCACGTGACGGGCTGGCTCGCGGTCAGCTGCTGGATCTGTTGCCCCACATGGGTCAGGGCTGGGTGGTGAGGAAAGGGAGCATGTGTGCGGGATAAGGAAGGGGGGGGAGTCGGATCATATCAAAGCGTACGGCATCATGCACTGTATGCTGCTGGGCGGATCTTGGGGATCGTGGTGGATGGCGCACTGCGAAAGTGTACGGCAGGCTCACCGGCGTTTGACCATGGGGTGTCCGGGAGCCCGGCCCAGAACTGCAGGGCCTTGCTCGTGTCCTGTGTGTGGATGTACTCGAACGTACCGACGTACAGCTCGTCCTTCTCGACGAAGAGCTGTACTGCCATGGCCAGTACGGACTGCTGGTTCCAACGGTACTGCCCCGTGCCGCCTGACTGGAAGGTAGAGGATGGGGCGAAGAGCCACAGATGCGGACGGCGACTCGATGCAGCGGCTGGCCCCAAGGAGCGGGCGGCGTGGGGTTCATGAGGGCATACATGGCGGGGGCAGCCCCGCAGCCGGTGCGTGCTGCACTCACTGTGCGGCAGAGCTCGACGAAGCGCTGAAACAGGGGCCGGAAGTACATCTCCAGCGAGATGAGCATGAAGCTCCCCTGACAGTAGGGGGCATACCAAAGCCATACTCAGCCATTCGCTGCCGCACGGCCAGGAACCCAGGGCGTAGGAACCCGGTCTACGCAGCTCAAGTAGGTGCAGTACCCCACCCGTACGGTGAGTACAGGCAGCAGGGTCCGCCCCCACCTCGATGACTTGGCGGTCCCAGCCGCCTGCTCGGGGGGTGACCGAGTCGATCCAGCTCCCCCGGAGCTGGAGCTCTGCCTCAGACTGCAAAGTCAAGGGTCGGGCAGCGCGGGGCAGTTGCGACGGGACGAGCAGGCACCACACGCACACCTGTTCAAAAGCGATTACTTTACTCTGAAGCGATGCGCCAGACGCGAGGCCCGCCCCCGCCCCAGCGCCCCAGCCCCCACCCCCCGCACCGCATTGTCGGCGGACGAGAAGAGCCCACTCCAGCCGGGGGGGTCGCAGTGCGCCCACAGGGTGGTGGGCGTTACGCGGTGCGTGGTCAGGAAGTAGCGCGTCAGCTCCGGCAGGCCCCTGGGGCAAGGGGGGCACGAGGAGTGGGGGGGCGGGAAGTGGAAGTCGTGGGTGTGCAGATCACGCCGTGGATGCATGACTCATCAAGCCCCAGCCGTACCATGTGACCATGGAGACGTCAGGGTAGACCAGGCGGCCCCCCCACTTGTACTTCCTCTTGTCGAAGAGGGAAACCAAGTTCTCTGGGATCTGAGGCGTGGATCGGATCCAGATCGGGTGGGTTGACGGTGAGCCCTTTGTAGTGGGTCGAGTGGGTTCCCGCCCATCCCACAGGCGCATGACCCAGCAAGGTTTCTAGCTGAGCTGATGACCCAGCAAGCCAGCTAGAACACGCACGCACGCACGCACATACACGCACGCACCTGCTCCAGTACGAACGAGTCGTCGTCCATGAACAGCAGGTAGCGGGGTTGGAGGCGCGCAGGGTAGGGCGTACCCAGGTGTGAAGTTGGTTGCGGCGCCGACAATCTCCCGCGCGTTGCCCCGGCCTTCTCCCCTTCCCACCTACCCCGGCCCTCAGCTCCCTTGCTTGCTTTCTGCAGCGCGCTACACACGGCACTCTACACAGGCCGCTGTGGCATCAGCATTCAGCAGACGCGAGGCTGCACAGAAGGGCAGATCCGGGGCCATGCCATTCGGAGCGAGATGCCCAGCCGTCTCCCAGCCCCTCAGTGCCCTCCCCCTGCCCTTCCTCACCCGGGCAATGGGCACCACCTGCACGGCGGGCCCTAGCTTGTCCTGGATGCCCGCCTCCACCACTGGGACTGCCTCCGGGTGCACGAAGACGTAAAACACGCTTGGCGTGGTCGACGCCAAATGCTGCGGGTTGCAGAATGCCATGGCGTGTTAGGTACCGCGCTGATCAGATCCCTCCACACCAGCGCAAGCACCTTGAGCGATAGCGAGAGGCTGATGTTCAGCCGCACCAGGACCTCCGGTCTTCGGTGCGCGCTCGTCGTCACGATTACTGCTAGCTTATTGGCGCTGCCGCCATCGCCCTTGTTACGCGAGAACCAAGAGCATGATACGCCGTCTACTAGCAGTATAAATGAAAGAAGAGCGCAGAAAAACGCTAGTCGGCCCATCCGCTCTAGAGCTCTAGCTCGGCTGCTGCTTAGGAGCTGGCGGTTGGTTTTATGTGAGTTAGCAGAGTTGAAGGGAAATGGGGTGCCATAGCGATCACTGCGCTCGACGGCTCCGATCGTGCTTTCCCGCCGGCCGTACCGGCGAAAACCAATCCGTACCCTCCGCAGCCGCAGAGCCTTCTCGCTGCAGCTGCGCTCAGCCACATCTGGAACCTTCGGCCTGGCTGCGAGGGAGGGTAGGGTTCAGCTGTCGGGCAGGCGGCGTTTGTGCCTCGGCGCCGCACGCTGGCACGCGCTCGCCGCGCTCGCTCGAGGCCCTCTGCCAGCCTGGGCGCTAGACCGGCAGCGCGCAGGCTGCAGACGGTGTTGGCTTGCATGCTTCCAGGCCCGCAAGAGTTGCAGTGCAGCGGGGTGCACACCGTAACGCTCGCGCCACGCCGCCTCGCGGCCTTTGCGGGCCGCGGCTCCATGCCCGCGACCCACCAGCGACCCACCGGCCATACAAACCCACCCCCGAAGTCCCGTTTTCCAAAAGGGGGCAAGCGCGCAAGCCCCGACTGCTGCGCTGCTCAATGGTTTCATCTAATGCTCGTTCCTGCAATTTACACTTTGCGTAGCACCGCTCGCCCGCACACCCGGTGCAGGCCGCCTACCCGCTACCACAAGTACCGAAGGAAGGCAGATCCTCCACTCCCCCATCCGCCAGACATAGTTCTTCTCAAAGCCTCTTTGCCTCCGCTGCACCGCCAGCGCCGCAGCTCACAAACATGGGACCCTCTGAGGGGGCCACAGACACGCCGCAGCGTGCCGCTTGCCAGGTCCAGCGCACACACGCCGAGGGGGGCCAACCCACAAAACGCCACACCCCGCCCGCACCGTCGCTCGAGTGTGTCCCCGTCCCCGGTGCAAAGTATGCACGGGCACGAGGCCAAGAATGGCGGGCACGGGGCACGAGCTCAGCACCTAAACGAAGTAAACGAGATTTCTTCTGTCATCACATGAACGCTCTACTGCAGACCACGTGAATGTTCTACTGCAGACCCAAGCGCTAGAGTTGGGCGTGCCCTGCTGCTACTGTCATGCTTTCGCGTGCATTTCGTTCCGCAAACTGCGACCCGCCTACGGCCCTGCCCTGCCCACTTGAGCGGTGCTTTGCTTCCCAGCAACCCGCTCACCCGCCCCACTGCCCTCGGCAGCATGTACCGCAGTTATGTATCCATGAATGTCCCCCCACAGGTGCCGGCCGGCGAGGTCGCCGGCTTAACAAGCCCCTACGCCGCCTCCAAATGCGGTACGTTCACGTCAGGCGTCCCCCCTGAGCGCCCCTGCACTCCAGCATCCGCCCCCCCTCCCCCCCTTCCATATCCACTCCGCCCTCTCCCCACTTCCCGCTCCCTCTCCTCCGCCGCCCCTCACTCGTTCCTGTCCTTATAGCTCCGCTCCACCCAGTCCGCGAAGGCGTACACGTCGTCGAAGGTGGACCACCAGCCCAGGCTGGCGCGCACGCTGCCCAGCGGCACCTCCATCCACTTGAGCGCCACGGCCGCGGGATGGGCCAGGGAGATGTTGGAGTTGGCGATGGAGCGGAGCAGGTCGGAGGAGGAGACCGTGTCCTGGGGGGGAGGGGAGGGGGGCAGAGGAGGGGGGACGGGAGGGGGAGGGGTTGAGTTGGGGAGAGGGGGGCGGTGTGGTGGCGGCGCCGATGGCGAGGAGAGGGCCGGACGAATGGCCTTCAAGAAAGGAGGTGAGGAGGGAGGGGATGCTTATACGGCGCCGGGCTGGGGGCAGCGAGGGAATCAGCGGGGACCCCACCGAGGTCTCGGGTTCAGCGGCGGGGTGCGGTGGGGCGGTGCGTGGTTCAGGGGCGGTGCACGGTTCAGGTGCGGGGCGTGGTTCGGGTGCGGTGCGGGACGCGGTACGGGGGCGGGGCACGCGGGCCTCATGAGCGCGGAGGGACGGGTCGGCCGCACGGGCGATGGAGCGGAGCAGGTCCGCGGGCACGGTGTCCTGATGGGTGCAGCGGGCAGTTAGCGGCGGGGCGGCAAGCAGCGGCATTTGACTGTGCGGTCGCCTGGGGACGGCGCACGTGCTTGCACGCGTCCGACAGCCACCCAGGGATAAACGGCGCCCTGCCTCCGCACCAAACTGCTCACGGGGTGGCGCTACCTCGTGCTACCTCCAACTTCTGCCTTCAGCAGGCAGGCGGCCCCGCGCATGCGGACCGGGTCGACCGCGCAACGGCCAGCGCCCCTCACCGTGGTGACCTGGCGCTGCACGCGGATGAACTCCACGTCGTCCTCGCAGCCCTCCTTCTTGCCCGCCAGGCTCTCGATCTCGCTCTCCTTGACGCCCAGATAGTTGTAGCAGGCGCCCGGGTTGCACTCGGCGCCCGTGCGGACCTGGGGTGGGGTGGGTGACAGAGGTGGGTGAGGGTCAGGGAGGGCTTCAGCTCTACGCGCACGAACCGACACGCCGCCACCAGGCGAGCCCTGTGCCTGCCGGCCCCTGTACTGCTGCTCGTTGGCTGGCGCTCTTCCCCTGTGCAAGCTGGAAGCCCCGGGGCCGCTCACGTGGAAGCCCGCGCCCGCCGCCTCCTTCTCAAAGGTCTTGTACGAGAAGATGGATCCGTCGGGGCGGAGCAGCTCAAAGTTGAGGATGCCGCCCTGGACCGCCCTGGGGGGAGGGGGGAGGAGGGAGGGGAGAGGGGACAGGGAGGGAGGGTAAGGGTGGGGTGAAGATAGCGGCCCGGCCCGTGGGCCCCCGGGGCAGCTCGCGGCAGAGCGGAGCCAGCTCGCGGCCGCACCTGTGGTTGGGCTGGTGGTGCTTTCCGAAGATGGCCAGCATGGGCGCCCCGTTGGAGTGGCGCATCTGGGACATGCGCTTGTAGAGCCACTCGGTCAGGCAGGCCACGTGCGCCTGGGGGCGGGGAGGAGCGGGCCAGGCGGGGAATAGCGTCAGCACCGCGTGCTGCCCGCCTTGCAGCACCCAGAGGGGAGCGGAACCGAGGCCCGAAGCTACCTGTCCGTGCCCGCAAACACCTCCCCGCCCCCCCCACCTGGATTTTGTGGATGCCCCCCAGCTTCTCAATCGTGTTGAGCCCGTGCTTGAGCGCAATGATGTCCAGGAAGGCAACCTGGAGGGGAGCGGGGGGACCGGGGCACGGGAACTGAGTTGGAGGCGTTGAGGCCAAGATACGCAGGCCCTGGCCCGCGTCTCCTCTCCTCCCTAACCGGCCAGATACAGCCTGCCCTCCCCCCTCCCCGCAAGCTCACCGTGCCGTCCTCCAGGCGGTCCGCGGGGTTGCACTTGAGCACGTGGAAGTTCTCCTCGCTGGTGGCCAGAGCCACGGTGCCGCCGCCCCAGAACACCTGCGGGGGGACGGGGGGGGGGGCAGGGGCAGGGGGTGCAGGCGTGCGTGTGAGCCGGTACTCCCACGGCTGCAGGCAGGGCGCTGGCCCCCTGGGTGGGGCTTTCTCCTGTGTGCACACGAAGGACCACGAGGCCGGCTCCAGACACGGAGGCATGGGCGCGCCTGCTTCGTGCCCACCCCGCGGCCCTGGCCCCACCTTGTTGAGCAGCGGCACGACGCTGGTCCGGATGATGAGCGCGCCCAGGCCCGTGGGGTAGCCGAACATCCTGACGCATGGGGAGGGGGGAGGGGAGAGGCAGGCGCGAATCACGCACGCCCCAGAAGACACCAGTCAGACCTTCCCAGGCCAAGAGCCGCACGGCCATTGGGGAGCGTGGGACCCGCGCTGGCCTCCCCACATCGACCTGGCCGGCCTCAGGCCCAGACCCAGCCGACGCAGCTGCCGCTCCAGGGCCGCGCGGCCGCACCCACACACCCCTCCCTGGCCCCCGGCGTGCGCTGCCGCTTGCGGCACCGCTCACTTGTAGAATGAGAGGTCCAGGAAGTCCACGGGCGTGCGGTTGAGGTCGAGGGGCTGCGTGGGCACGAAGGCGGCTGCGTCCACCATGACCAGCCAGCGGTGGGAGTCGGAGGAGCGGGACTGGATGGCGCGGACCCACTCCAGCGGGTACTTGACGCCTGGGGGGGCGGAAGGCGGGTTGGAGCGGGAGGGTTCTGAGCCTCTGGCCGCTCGTGCCGGTAGCCCCTACCCCCTAGCCTAGGCCTGACTGCTCCTGGTGCCGGCCTGCCAATGGGACCCTGCCCGGTCGAGCCCCCCCAACAGCCCCACCCGCAAAGTTGTCCTCCGCGGGGTACACGAAGAGCGAGTAGGTGGGCGCCGGGAAGCGCGTGTTGGCGGGGTTGTGGTCGCCCGAGGCGTCCCCGCGCACCGCCCAGCGCTCCACGAAGGACTCGTTCACGGCCTGAGCGGGGGGGCGGGGGAGGGGAGGGGGCAGCAGTGAGTGTTGAGCGACAGCCAGCGGCTGGGAAGAGATGGTAGACAACGGACCCTCACGGACCCTCACGCAGCCACGGCCATGCTCCTTCCCAGACTCCTCCCAACCTCCTCCCGCACGCACCTGGAAGCTGCCCCCCGCCTTGAGCGCGTACTCGCGCACGCCCAGCACCGAGTTGTGGTTCTCGCGCAGGTAGCGGAACATGCTGCCCTCGGACCAGGGGAACGTCTCGCCCACCAGCTTGAGCCCGTCAGTGGCCGACTTGGTGAACACCACCTGCGAGGCCAGTGCGTGCGTGCGTGCGTGCGGGAGCGGCGACGCTTGGCTCGGTCAGATCACCGCCGTCAGTCCTTGGTCCCACCCCTCGTGCGCCCCCGTATCAAGAGGCCCCCGGCGCCTGTCCCCCCAGACGTGCCCCATGTGGAGATTGTGGACCGCACTCCGCACCTGGTACTCGGCGGGGCTGGCGTTGAAGAACTTGAGCACTCGGTCGCGCACCTCCTCGAGGCGCTCCGAGGTGAAGGTGGAGGAGGGGTTGGCCGAGTGCGGGTTGCCGAACATGCACTGCTTGAGCTCCGCGAACACGGCGTCCAGCTGCGACTGGCAGTACACGGAGGAGCCCGTGTAGTCCATGTAGTGCTCGCCGGGGGCCATGCGGCAGCCCACCTGGGGGGGGGGGGAGGGGACCGGTGTCAGCGGGGCGAAACAGGGGCGAAACAGGTGTCAGGCAGGCAGCTACATGGCGCTGGTAGCAACCAAAGCGCCGCTCCTTCCACGCTTGGCGTGATCGTTGAATGGGGTTGTCTCCCCGGTCAAGTCCTGGCTCAACCCCCGGCCTCCTGGCCCCACCTCGGTGGGGTAGAGGTCGTCGATGGTGCCGCCGTAGCCGTACTCGTGGCCGTACATGGCCAGGAAGTGGCGCCGGGACTCGTCGTACGCCGCTGCGTCCACGCCGGGGGGCGCCTTGCACGTGGCCTTGGCCCCAGCGACCAGCATCTCGGGGCCGGGCGGCTTGGCCGCGGGCTTAGCGGCCGCGGCGGCGCCATTGCCGTTCACGAGAGTGGTCTGCCGAGGTAGGGAAGAGGAGCAGGGCTCAGCAAGAGAAAAGGGTACTACCCGGGTATCCCCAAACATTATATTCCCACACACCCTCCCCAGCCTTCCATTCCACGTGCCCCTGTGGCCCTGTCCCCCCCTGTCCTCTCCGGGCTCACCTTCTCCAGGTGCGACTTCAGCCCCCCGCTGCCCGCGTTGAGCGCAGCCACGGCGGCGGCCTTCTCCGCGGCCCGGCGCGCCGCCTCGTCCTTGTCGGGCAGCGGGCCCGTGGGGGTCACGAAGCTGCGGGGAGGGAGGGCGCGGGGCAGGGACACGGTTTGGGCAAAAACATGCGTGCAAAAACATGCGTGCAGGGGAGTCAGCACTAGCACCCTTGTTCGGTCAAGAGGCCCGACGCCTCGCTCCAGCGGGTCCAGCCGCCCCTAGCTCCGCTGCTGCAAAGACCCTCGCCATCATCCCCAGGCGCACCCGTTGGGGTCAAGGGCAAAAGCTTTCCCGGGATTGCCCGCGATCACGTTCAGGTTGGTCTTGAGGTACCGGACCTAGGGTTGAAAGCGAAGGGGGGAGGGAGCAAGTCGGGCGGGAACTTCCGACGGCCGCCTGGTAAACGCGGCAGCGGCCAGCGGTTGACCCACGTGGCCTGCACTTCCAGCCGCCACTCAGAAGCGCGCCTGGCGCCGACCCAGTTGCCTGCAGCGCCCTCCGACAATACCCGGCCCCGCTGCTCCCCTCCCCACCCCAAGGCCCCCGCCCCCCGCCCCACCTTGGAGAAGGGCACATCCAGCTGCACCAGCTGCCCGTACCCCGGCTGGTACACGATCATGCGGGGCAGCCCCGTGACGCCCTCGGCCTTGGCCATGAGTTTGAGCTCGTCCACGCACACCTGGAGCCGTGGGGGCGATGTGGATCGGGGGGCCATGTGGGTCGGGAAGAGAGACCCCGTGCGACTCTCGCGGAGGCGACTTGTTATAGTTATGAAGATTCCATGCTGCCGATGGACTCGAGGCAAGGTCACTGGGCGGCTGTCAGTGCCAAGGCCCAGGTATGCCTTCCCCCCGCCACCCGCTCCCCCACCTTGACGAACTTGTACTTCTTCTGCAGGTCCGAGTCCCTGATGGACCGGCAGATCTCTGGGTACGACTTCTCGCAGCCGTGGCACCACGTCGCGAAGAAGTCCACCGCCACTAACCGGTCGCCGGTGGAGACCTGCAGCCACGCCGGCGGGGCCACGGGCAGTGTTAAGGGCGAGAGCAGTGGGGGGCGGGAACACGGCTACTGGTCCGAAAAGCTGGAGGGGCACCGAGATATGTGCTGTGGAAGGGTATTCGGGTCGTGTACTGCGGGGATGGCTTCGGCAGTCGTCCACTCGTGCTCACAGGCCACAGCGCCGACCTTGAGAACCCGGGGGCCGAAACCATGTCGTGGCCGGCCCCGACGTACGTCGAACAGCCGAAGGGTGGCCACGCTGCGTTTGCTTTCTAGCACGCCTCTAGGCAGGCCTCACCCGCGCTTGACATGATTCCGGCCTGAAACGCGGCGCGGCGCTCACCTCGCGATGGAAATCCTCCTCCGTGTGCACATCCACCCACAGGTCCTTCTCCTGGTTCCACCAGTGCCGGTCACGATCCCCCGCCTTTGTCCGCACCGCGACCTCAGGCGCAGCAGCGAGGGGGGCTGGCCCGCGAGCGGGTGACGAATGTGCTGCCGATGGTGCTAGGGTGGGGCCTGGCAAGTCCGAGCCCCAGTCCGAAGGGCACTCCTCCAACGAGTCACATGGTGCTGCTGCCTGAGGTGGCGGCCGGGCCGCCGAAGCAGCGGTGACTACCCGGGCAGGTGCTGCGATGTGCCGGGCCGCTGAGCCGTGTACAGGAGTACCGGCCAGCACGCGCGGGCGCAGCGCTAGTCTCATGGCTTCTTGTAGGAGCCGCTGCCCAAGAGGGGTTCGCCCTTGTGAGGACCCGGGGTCGTGGACTGGCCAAGCTAAGAGCGCTGCTGCTAATAGCAAGAGTGCTAAGAATTGTCTGGGGCCTCGTCGAAAGGATGTTTGGATTTGCTTGTCCATAGCTGCGGGCACGCGAATTACGGGTTTGGGATTGCTGGGAAAGCGCGGTGTCAGCCCCGCGCGTGGCTTCCCGCGCCCGCGGGCAATCGGGCCACGCCGGAAACTGTACCACAAATGCCGTATAGAGACACACTGTCCATAGCAGGCCGTGGGGGCCAGCCTACGACCCACTGCGACTTCACTAAAGCGTCTCCCGACACCATGTCGCGATACCGCGCACGCGATACACGAGAGCAACGCCGCCTGGCCGGCGCTGTAGCTGTACATAGGTCCTTGGACGCTTGGTGGAGCTGGGCTGGGAAACGGCCGTGTTTAAGTTGGTCGATTCCGGTACCGACAGCGGAGGTGTCCGCAGGAAGATGGCCGCGGCCCAAACCGAGCGTGCCCCGCTTGACGCTAGAAGTGCTTACCTTGCAGCGGCTTTCGGGCTCCAGGCACCTTGGGGACGGCCATGTCTCGGCGCATGCGACGACAAGCAGGCGACCCCAGGCAATCCTCTCGTCACCGGGCCCCTTTTGCAGCATCGGCGATGTGATACAGCTGCGGCGCCCTCGGGGCGGCTGTGTTGGCCAGGACAGCTGTCCCCGTCCTTCACCCGCGTCCTGCCCTCTCCTGGCAGCACGGGCACCGCAGCGCGGACTTGAGCCTGTCTGGCATCCCTGACACATGTATTAGTCTGCTGTGCGTTCAGGCTCCTCGGTGTGCATGACCGGAAGGCCCACGCAGGGCCCCCCTTACAGACGTTGAGACAGGAAGCCCGATTCGCCAGTCCCAACTCGTCCGCAGGGTTGAGACCTGTCGGAAGTCAAGAAGCTGGTCTCCGAGAGGCCTGTTGCTAGTGCCGCTGTGCCGTGGCGTGCTTCAACAAGCTTCCGTGGCGGTCCGTGGGGCCCTGCATCCCCCCCGTCGCAACACCCGCCCAACCCGCGCACCCAGGCGCACCCCAAGCAGCCCCCAGCAGCTGGAGGGTCCAGCACAGCTCTACCCTCTTCAGCCCTGGGCCCCACGCTCCCCCCGCTTGCCCACGCTCGCACACACCCCTCATTTCCTCCTGCCCGCCTCTTCCCTGGGAAACCTGCATCGACCCGCATTATCGAGCCCCATGTGTCCGCGGGAGCTTGAGCGATTGGGCCGGGCCTAAGCTCGCTTGCGCTGTTGAAGCGTCAAATGCGCATTGTCGCCACAAGCGTTCTTCAGTTGCGCGCACTAGCAAATCGGCCGATAGCCTCTGCTTGCGGGCAGTTCAGTCGGCGTGACACCGCCGACACACTCTGCCACAGCTTTGGCGCTCGTGATCCTTGGGTATATGCCTGTAGCTCTCTGCTGATTGGACGGGCCTTGCAGAACCCGGCTGTCGATCAGAAGCAGAAGGAAATGGCGGCCAAGGCGTTCACGGTGGGCGGCATCGGCGCCCAGCCCAGCATCGACGATGTGGTAAAGATCGCTCAGGGAGGCCTGCAGGTCGCGCTGGACGCGGCTGGTGCCGAGCGCATCAAGAAGGAATCCCCGGCGCCGAAGCAGTTCCAGCAAGAGGCCTACACCGCTCCCGCCGAGCCGAGCGCTCCTAGCGGACCGGTCTTGACCGTCGAGCAGGCGCGCGCCGTGCTGGCGACGCGGCTGCTGACGGTCATGAACGGGCGCAGCGGATGCCGGCTGCAGGTAGCCGAATACATGGTGGAGCTGCTCAACAAGGGCGTGACGCCCGCGCTGCCCGCGGCTCCCACCGACGCCCAGGTGCTCACGGTCCTGGCCGACACCTGCCACGGCACGGGCGGCACCGTGACAGCTGCGTCTGTCGCGGCCGGCGGCAGCGGCCACCCCTCCTCCGCGGCTCTGGGCTCGGCCCTGGCCTCCGCGATCGCCGCCGCGGGCCTCACGGCCCCCGGCCTCTCGGCCGCCGAGCGGGCGGTGCTGACCAGCGGCTGCTGCGGCGCGGCGGGCGTGGGCGCGCTGGCGGTGGCGGGGGGGCGCAAGCTGCTGTCGCTGGCCACGGCGGCGGCGGCGCTGTCGTGCGAGGCGCTGGGCGCACCGGTGGGGCCTCGGGGGGCTCGGGTTGGGGGTGAGGCTGGGTGGGAGAGGGCGGTGTCGAGTGGGATGTGGTGTTCGAGGGCAGGGGCAGCATGCCCCGGGAGGACTCAGGCTGGTGGAGCCAACGCGGCCAACATGGAAAAACATGCAGCAGACTCGGGCGCCAGCTGCCCCTCCCCACCCCCTCCCCACCCCCACCCCACCCCGTCTCCTTTCCCCCCAGACCAAGTCGTTTGAGGCGGACGTGGTGGAGGCTCAGGGCTACAAGGCCGCCATCGGCGCCGCGGACGAGCTGCTGGGGCTGCTGGAGGGCAGCAAGCGGGTGGACTCGCTCAAGGAGAGGGGCGCGGAGCCGGAGGCCATGGCGCCCTTCACGGCAGCGCCGCAGGTGGGGGTGGGGCCGGTGTGCGCATGTGGGCATCGGGGAGGCGGGACGGGAGTCGGGTATGCGTCCAGGTGCAGGTGCAGGGCGTAGCAGGGCGATACGCCTGACGGGACCACGGACTGCGGGGACCCTGGGCTTCCCCCCACGTTTCCTTCCCTCCCTCCTCTTTCCCTCCCCCCCCCCCCCAGCGCCTGGGTGCCCTGGGCGAGGCGCTGGCCTCCGCCTACGCCTGTGTGCGCAGCGAGGTGCAGAGCGGGG
This sequence comes from Edaphochlamys debaryana, assembly GCA_016858145.1. Classification (NCBI taxonomy): domain Eukaryota; kingdom Viridiplantae; phylum Chlorophyta; class Chlorophyceae; order Chlamydomonadales; genus Edaphochlamys; species Edaphochlamys debaryana. The sequence goes on along the minus strand of JAEHOE010000192.1, from coordinate 1,023 downwards.
CGCTGGCGGCCAAGGTGGGGCGGGGCGTTGGGCGGGGTGCTTGCGGGGAGCCTTGGAGCCCGGGGCGTGAAGACCGGCTCGAGCGGGCGGCCGCACGGCATGGGCCGCACGGGGGCGGCCCAGCCGGACTCGGCGCCCCTCACTGCAGAGGCCCAACTGTGGTGCAGCCAGAACTCACCAGCCTCTCAAACCCTACGCCCCACCCCGCCCCAACCCCGCACCCGCCCCACCCACCCCGCAGGGCAGCACCACCCTGGCCGCCCCCTCCCCCCAGCTCCCCGCCGCCCTGCTGGCCCTCGCCCGGGCGCTGCTGGCCGCCGCCCGGGACGCACTGCGCCGCGCTAAGGCCGTGGGCTGCGGCGTGGGCCCCGCGGCCGCGGGCGCTGCGCCCCTGGAGGCGGGGGTGGCGGCCTCCCTGGCGGAGCAGCTGGCGGCGGCGGAGGGGTCGCTGGCGGTGGCGCAGGTGGGGGCGTAGGGCGGGGGCAGCTGGGGAGACGTGCGGCGCGGTGGGCGTGGAAGCGGCAATTGCGGCTCCTCAGTCTGACGCCCCGGACCACCCTCATCCCCGTCGTTCCTACTACCCCCCTCCCAGCGCTCCATGTCGGCTGTGGGTGCGGCCATGATGGAGGACGTGGAGGCACTGCCGGGTGGGGGGGGAGGGGAAGGGGGGAGGGGGGGAGGGGGGAGGACGTGGACTCGCACACTGCCTGGGCTGGGAGGGCCTGGGGCTTGAAGTGTCCAGGGGGACAGAGGCGGGTGTCCCTGGCTGCTTGGTGGTGTGGCGGGTGCGGCCAGCGCGTACGCTTGACACAACACGCCTTCCGCACCACCCCCCTCCTTCCCCCCCCCAGGCGTGCAGGCTGCCCTGGCTGCCTCCGCGGCGCTGCGGGCTGCGCACGAGGCGGTGGCACTGGAGGCCCTGGCGGCGGTGGTGGGGCTGCGGGCCATCGAGGTAGGGGGGGGGGGCGAACGGGGGTGATGTTGGGGGGGCCGAACGGGGGTGATGTTTGAGCTGAGCGGGAG